>JAJKFJ010022485.1:0-88506 GCA_027382625.1 Tetmemena sp. SeJ-2015
AAATTTTTGGGGCCACTTAAATTAAAAGTCATGAGGAACACAGCAACTCCTAACTTTCTAATTGAAAGCAATTTTTAAATCAAATAAGTCCCGGGGGCCCCAAAATTTTTCGAGGAGTGGGTTTTGAAATGGTAACCTAAAAGGGGACTACACCCTCCAGAGAAAAATGAAACTGAGAAGGAACATTAAATTTTTTTTGAAATTTGCGGATCCATGATTAATTTAAATAAAGAAATTTTTTTTCAAAACCATTTTCACTTTCTTATCATTTTATGGGGTTTTGATTCACATGTTGAGGTATTAAGCTCTGGAGTTGCACACTTTCAACTTAGATATTTCACTGATTTCTTTTAGAGCTTATTTGACTTTTTCTAAAGATTTAGCAGTTGCAAAGATATCCTCTTAGAGAGTAAGTTCAATCCTTATCAAAGGCTTAGGAGATGCTCCAAGATTGCTAAAAATATCTTCTAAGCTAAACACCTTCTGTTGATCTGATCCATTATTAGCTTGCATATTTTATTTAGGAGAAGATTCTCTAGAAGAGTTATGGCTTTTGTTCTTCATGGTAGTGTATAAGTTCTTATGCAGAAATGGAGATCCTTCACTAATGAGAAAATGATATCAGCAAGACTCTCCTCGTTTTATTTCCTTGAATAATTATATGGCCAATTTATACTAAAAATACTGTGGTGAGGATTGAGAAAGGAAAGATTAAGAAAATTATCCATATCTGAAAACAGTTGCTGCCTCTTGAGCCTGGAGAATTAAAGCAAAAGCATTCAACTTAGCTTTAGGAATAATCATGAAACTGATAAGAGCTTTTCAATGCCATACCTAGCTATCCCATCTGATAAGCTAGGCTTTCTTCAAGGTTTTCAGAAGCCAAGCTATCTCTACTATTTATAGAAAACCACAGCAATGATCTAGTTGGGATATTCTATATGAGACAAGATTTTAATAATATATTTCAATTAACATAGATGACCTCTTTTAAGGTAGGGCCTTTTAATCTTACTAAGATAGATAGTGCTATATATAGTTTTAGAGATAACAAAAGATATTGAGGTCTCTATCGTCGAAAATTTAGGGAGATAGGATTACTGCTTTCATTTCAATACCCAAACAAGACGTGAAGTTTGCTATTTACTCCCCATTCAAATTATAAAATTAATGGAGTCTCTCTTGCTTTAGAATCCCTCACCAAACAAGTTCAATTGCACAAAGGGCTAATTGCTTAAGATGTGGGAAATGATTTGCATGCTCTGAAGATTCTTCATATATTTATCTTGATTAAGATCCTTCTCAGTCAAATCTCCTTCCATAGCCTCGATCTCTCTTTCATTTGCGAAGAGGAAGCTTTCATTTTCTTGAATGGATTTGATCAACTACTCCTCTTCTTGTTTTAAATGAGTAAGATATTCCTCATCCTCCTTGGTATCAATAGCCAAGTAATGATGTCTCTCCTATAAACTATCTATAGCTCGCTCTACTATCTCCTAAACCACTGAGAAACATTTTACTTAAACTGGAACTAGAATTAAGTTTATTGCTCGTGAAAGTATTTTTATTCAGAGAGAATTTGGTCGATAGTGTCCTCCGTCTGTTTGATAAGACAGTGAAATTACTCAATTGCTGTTGTTGCTTCTCTCTCATAGTTTGTTACATTTAAATCTTGCTAGATTATCTTCTGTTCAATATCAGATATTTTATTGAGCCTGTCTGATAATTCCTTCAAGCTTTTCTCCAGCAAAAGAGATAAATAAATAATAATTTGATTCTTGCTTTGCCTTGACTTCTTAGTTTTTGTTATTTACGCTATATTTGAGGTCAAGATTACTTGAGAAGTTGCTGCTGGGATTGGCACTCCGAGTTCGATTATTTAAAATATGATAATGAATATTGTTTTTAGGAACTGTATTCCGCAACAGCTTAGAGCTCGCAGAAGAAAAAATCTTAGCCCTTCCTTATTGAAAAGTTTTCAAATTCTACGGATTAAGAATAGGATTAGCGTTCCTCTAGATATTAACTAAATTAAATTAAACACTAAAAAGATCAAAATTGAAGGCTTTTTTCCTCAATTTATAACTACTTAATCATATTTATTTAATTTGAATGTTATTTTTAATTGCAGTATATCTTCATTTAAAAAGTTAATAACTCATATTAATTTCTTGAACTTAATAAATTCAAAATCAATATTATGAGCTTTTATTTTAAATGTAAAATCAGTTAAAGAGTCGAAATTAAAGTGAGTTGTAAAGATAAATTAATTAGATATAAAGCAATTATGACTAAAAATATATTTAATAAAACTTTTTATTAAAATTAAATGAGAATTTTGATAGAATCCATAAAATACTCGTATTTTATAATCCAGATTTAGCATTTTGTGGCTATCTAATTTATAGAGGCTTGGGATTGGATTGCATTGAAGCCTTATTTTAATTAGAAATTGTTCTTTTGGAAGAGTGATTGAAGCCTTCTTTCTTTGTAAAATCAACTGGGACTGATCTACTCTTTCTGCGATCAAATAATTAAATAAAAAAACAAATTAATATTTTTCCTGCCATTTTGTTGAGCAACTTTTTAATTCTTAATCTTGAGAAGATCAACTTTTTACTCAATAAAAATATTTGAAAACTTTTGATTGCTTTAACCTCTAATCCTGAGCCTTCATAATCGAAGTAGTGGTAAATTTTGTTAAGACCTACTAAGTGTTTGAGTTGATATGATTTGTCTAATTAGGCTTTTGAATTTTAATTGAATCTGTTTCTATTTTAGTTGAAGGTTTTGAAAGAGTTTGCAAATTAGAAGCGCCTAATTTAGCAGCAGATGAATTACAATATTAATATATTATGTTTTATTTTGAATGAATTTTGGGTAAAGCTGTGCTTTAACTTTGGAATTGGCTAGTTTTCAGGAGAATCAGGCTTCTTATATAATTGAATAAGACGATTAAATAATTCGATGAAGGTTTGGAGGTATTGGTTGCGAATTCAAAGTAAGATCTCTTCAAAGGATTTTAATCATAGTTATCCGATTAGAAGGATTCCATTTGCAAAGGTTAAGTTGCGCTGATGTTAGTTTAATTAATTAGAGAATCTGCCACTTAGTTTTCTTCTTTCATCTCACAATCAACCTCCTTATCTATAAAGTCAAATCTTTAAGGCCGAGGCTTTAATTTTAAAATAGTATTAATCAGTTTTAACCATTGTGAAGAAATTAAAATTTGATTAGTTGTTCATTATTTATTAAACTCTAACAGATTATTTAAAATTTAATGCGATATTACAATCTTTTAAGAAATTTATTTTGTTCATTTAAATTAATAGTTACGATTTTTTATAATTTTAATTGGCTTGCTATTGACAAAAGGATTTGATATCTACTATGAATTCAAATTCTATAAATTTGAGGTGTGATTTGATGAATTAAACTACTGCTGAAAGTAGTTTTCTGCTTGGTGAGAATGATTTGGGTTTGAGTTATGATATAAATTTGAATTCATATTTAATCTTACAAAATATATTTATACCAAATCTATATCTGATGGATACAGATTTATAAGATATTGTTATAATTATGTCTTTATTTTATTACTTTCTGGATTATTGTGTATCTATAGTAAAGATATTAAATTGGATAAGATTAGTAGCTAGTAATTATGAATTAGGAAGATTACTGCTTCTATGATACATTTTGCGTATGAGATTTAATTCAATCGTGGTCTCTTTAATATAGATTAGTCTTATATGTTTTAAGATAAAATATAATATTTTTTTAATAGAAATGATGAGTGAATTTGTCAAATTAAAAACTCAATCTATCTTATAAATTATCTAGAGAATGAAATTGCTATTTAGTCGAATAGAAATATACTACAGTATACATTTAAATGGGAATTGATTAATTTATAGATCGTATGTGATAGTAGAGTTTGATTGTATGGATTGTAATCAAATAATTAAAATAAAATGAGCAATAACTTGTTTGTAAATCCGGAGTCAGAACTCAATAAGTTCCGCCTATCCGCTCTCGTCAAGAGCGATGATAACAATGCAAGCGCCCACAGCCATCAAATAGCAGCAGATCCCCTCAACAACTTAGGCGATGAGGAAATGAAGCACGAAGAGGATGATGTTGATATGGACATGGACAGCGATCAAAATCTAAGCCACGATGGAAACAACAACAATAATCATGATCATCTCAGCGCAACTCAATCACTTTCCAAAGGTCAAGCTCAACACTCCCCAGTCAAAGTACTAAGCCATGGAGATAATGGTCAAGCTGCCACACCAAGGAGAAACCACGCACAGAACGGGGATGAGGCAGATGGAGAATTAGAGTTCAAAATCAAGAGCGGGGATTTCCTAACTAGCTCTAACAAGAAGCAAAGAAACTCTCTCATTTAATAAGTAATGTGCTATAAACATAGTCGAAAGTGATGCTGACGATTAGGAAGATATTTATTGTAAAAGAAGATATGATCCAATCTCAAAGAGTTCAGAAAGAATCACAATCAGCTCTCAGTCAGGTATCATAGAAAGTGGGAGGTTCTGCTGCCGCACAGGCATAAGCTGATGATGACACTGAGAAAGAGGTAGAGTCCGAAGAGGTGGAAGTGAGAGTGAGGAGTGGCGGTAATTCTAAAACTGTATCTAGAAATTCACCCGCACCAAGCAGAAAGAGCCAGTCAGGCACTTAGTCTCTCCCCAACCAGTCAGTTGCATCTGGCAGAAAACTCAAGTAAATGCTTGCAGGCATAGATGAAGAGGATGAGCCAAGCTAAGAGCAACATGCTACTGATGAATAGGTAGAGCAATTATAGTAGAGAATTTAATGCAAAATCGTGAATTGTTTCCCTCTTAAATAACTGTCAATTATTAGCCCTTACTGTAATTGGGGTTTGAAGGCTTAATTGCGAATTTATGTAAATAAGTCTTTTTATACATAGCAGTATTACTATTTTATCTCTGAACGCTCCCTAGTGCTCGAGCTGTTTTATAGTCTAGTGTGGTATTCCGGGTGCTCAAAGCTCAAGCCATACTGCTTTAGATTCATGCTTTGCCTTGTTGTATTTCGCCTTCCAGCACTAAACTTTTATGGCTCTCTCGACTTAACAAAGAATTTTGAAGGTAAGGCATAGCTAATATTTCAGTTGATCCAGCTTCCCTTACTTGCTCTGCACTGTGCCTTAAGCTATAGGTACATTGAGTTAAGCGAGCAATAGAAGAATGGGGTAAATGAAGAACTAGGCATGAAATCATATTAGAAATTTCAACCCCGCCAATTCGCACCACAAACAACCCCGCCATTTCGCACCAAGGAATTCACTTTAGCCTAATGAACTTACCATATGAGAACGTTTACCAATGACCTTCTAATCTTATTTGGCTCGTGATATCATCCTGCTGTTAGACTACTTTCTAATGAGGTTGAAGCTCCTGCAACCAAGATCAATATAGTAACGTTTTTAGTATCTTGCATCCCTTGAAGCTGCAGTGCATAATAGAAGACTCAACTCCTGCTCTTCTAGGCCTCCCAAGACATCTCACAAAAATGCCTTTTCAGTTGTCAGCTACTTCACTGCGCTTGCCTTCGGTCTATCGTAGTATAGCTCTCGAGTGAGGCAGCTTTCCATAATCGTTCTCAAATGAAAGAGTCGCATCTGCTCTTAAAAAAGATCTCTGAAGAGTCCAAGGTGTAATCAAGAGACTATGACTATTAGGAGTAGTAGATGCTAGTATTGCGTTTCAATATCTCTGGGTTTATAAGTCATTCCATTTTAAAATTATGAGATGAAACCCCAAATATAATTAAAGAACTCCTTATTAATCAGTCGTTATTTAAGAGGGAAACAATTCACGATTTTGCATTAAATTCTCTACTATATTATAATACTTTATTGAGCAGGCAGAGGAGGAATCAAGTGAAGAAGTGGCAGTGACCTTGACTCAAAAAAGCGCGCGCAAAACTTCTCAAAAAGCAACTCCAGCTGCTAGAACAAGTGCAAGAGTAGCAAGTATCAAGAAGCAACTAGAAGATCAGGATCAAGATGAAGAGGAGGAGGAATAAAAGCAGACCACTACTACTCGTTACGGTAGAAACGCCGGCAAGGCATCTGTCACCAGCAGAGCTTCCGGTAAAAGAAGTAAGTATTTTATTAAGTGCAGCAAGAGGAAAGGGTACTCCAGCTGGAGGAAGAAGTGCAAGCAACAGACGAGGTGCGAAGAAAGGTCTCACTCAAGTTGATGAAGAGGAAGAAGAAGCTGAGTAGCAAGTGGAACAACAAGAGGTCCAGCCAGAAGAAGAGGTCGAAGCCTCACCGACAGACAAAATGAGTTATTTTTATTTTATAATGAAGTAGAGGTAAGATTCACAGTGTTCTAGAAACTATTCTGCCACTTTATTTCAAAGGATTAATGATAGAATAAAAAGTGATTCACCAAAGTGGATATTTGATAGAGTATTAATTATTTTAATAGGTACAGAGTCATATCAGGAACCTTGATGAGGAGTTTGAGGTTATCTCTCGCACTGATTTACAAGGCATCGAAGAATTCCAGAAAGCTTCAGATGAGGCATTTAGTTTAATTATTTAAAGGCAGTTGCAGAATAAGAAGAAGATATAATCTATAAATAATTGTTAATGAAGAGAACTAGGATGAAGAGATGGAGGAGCCCGAGCAGCCATCGCCATCACCTTCTCCTGTTGATTAATAAGAGGACGAATAAATGCAAGAGCAAAGCGTACCAGATGTCTAAATTCAATCAGAGATCGCAGAAGAGGATGAGGAAGAAGAATCTGTAAAGGCAACAAAAGGTGGAAAATCTGCAGCTAAGCAAACCCCCAAAGGCAGAGCTGCTGCTAAGAGAGGCAAGTCTGCTATAAAAGAGGAAGCAAAGAAATCAACTAAACAATCAGCAAAGCCTTCAACTAGAAAAGGTGGTAGAAAAGGAAAGTTGGCTAACCAGCTCACTGAAGAAGAAATAGAGCAACTAGAGAGTGAAGTGGAAGAGCCTGTTGAGGAAGAACAGTAGCAACCAATTATCGAATAGGAAGAAGTGGCTCCTATTGAAGAGCAAGAGATGGAAGAGTCTGAGCCTATTCAGCATTAAATCGTTATTGCTGAGGGAATTGAATGGATTCCCCGATCTGAGTCTGAAGATGTAGAGCCTCCTGAAGAAGACTTGGAAGAATTCCCAGTGCAAGAAGAAGAACCTGCATATGTAGACCAAAGAGCGGTTTTGGTTTTATCGACGAGGATGAGGAGGAAGAAGAGCCTTAAGCTGAAGACGAGGAAGAAGGAGAAGACTATGATGAAGAATACGAAGAAGAGAGTGAGGATTTAGAAGAGGAAGGAGAGGAAGATATTGATGAGGAGGATGTTGCAGAGGCTGGAGAAGAAATGCACCACGAGGAGAGTGTTGAAGTAGTACCACCATAACCATTGGAGCAGGTTGAATCAGATCTTGAGGAGGAGGAGAAGCAAGATCAATAAATGGAGGAAGAGGAGTCTGAGCCAGAGGCAATAATTGATTTGAGATAGTAGTTTGATGAGGATGCTGACTATTCAGGCTATGAATTACAGCAGATTTAAAGTTATACTCCTAATTTTTATAGATTGAGCAATTGTATGTCCAACAATTAGTCGAAGTGGATCAAATGAATATGTCTAAAATATTAAAATTTATGGATCTACAACATGAAGATGAAGAAGTGAGCGAGGAGCTAGTCGCTCCAGTAAAGGCTCAGAGCAAGGCATCAGTTAAGAAAACCCCTAAGGCATAAGCAGATCCTAAACCTAAGGCATCAGCCCGCAAATCAGAGGCAAAGGCCAAGCCAGAGAAAAAACCTTCAGCAAGAAAGCCTTCAGCCGCAAAATCAACATCTAAAAGATCTTCTTCGAAGCAAGTTGCTGAACCTGAAGATATTCATTACTTGAATATCATTATTTGCTTTAGACGTTATTATGATCGAAGAAGTTAAAGTAGAGGAAATTAAACCTAAATCTGCTGCTAAGAGCAAGACACCTAGTAGGAAGCAAGCCAAAACTCCTGAAAAGAAGCAAGCATAGACTCCTAAATAAGCAGCTAAATAAAGCCCAGTTAAGTTGCCAGCTGTCTAAATAGAGCTAGCTCAACCAAAGCCAGTCGTCAAGACTCCTGCCAAAAAAGCTTCGAAGGAAGTTTCACCAGCTAAGAAAACAGAAGCTAAGCCCCAGCCAAAGTAAGAAAAGGCACCAGCTTCCAAATCTCCAGCTCCTAAATCGGTTAAAAAAGCAAAGAGCACTTCTCCAGAGAAGAAACCAGCTCAGCCTGAGCCATAAGAAGAGCGTCAAAAAGCAAGCAGTTGAAAAGGTCCCAGTTAAAGCTGTATAAGCAGAAGTTTAGAAGCCTGTTATTAACCTCTCTCCTATTAAAGTAGCTAAGTCACAGTCTCCAGCAAAGGCCAGCGAATAAAAGAGAGGAAGAAGCCCTGCTTAGGTTCCAGAAGTTGATAAGTCAATAAGGCCTCTGTGAAGAAGGTAGTTCCTTCAAGTGCAAAGTAATCAGTCTCAAAGTCCAGACCTTAATCAGTAGCAAAGAAAAGCCTAAGGAAATCGCCATCGCCTTCTAAGTAGAGTGCCAAGAGAACTGAGATACAATAAGCGGCCTCTAACTTAAGAGAGATTATCAAATTTTTAAAAGCTTAAATATCTTATTATATTATCATTCAGTAATATCATAAGGAAGCTTCTCCAGTGAAGTTAAAATTATCCATTAGTTTTTTCCTATAGATTAAGCAGCAACCATCTGCAAAGAAAAGCGCATCCAAGTCAGTAGTTAAGCAATCTAAATCTCCAGCAAAGCCAAAGTCTGCAATTAAAAGCAAAAGCCCAGTCAAGAAAACTCCATCTAAGGTTGTCCAAAAGACTCCTGCAAAGATTGAAGAGCCAGCAAGTGTAAGGAGCACAAGATCTAAGCCTGCTCTGGTAGAACAAAAGCCTGTAGTTGAGCAAAAGCATAAAGCTAGTAAATCTCCAGCCAAAGCAAAGCCATCAAGTTAGACACCTAAACCAAAGCTACCAGAAGTTAAGGCTTTAAATATTGTAAATGTAATTAAAAACTTAAATTATGCTTAAGCTCAAATCAGTCCAAAGCAGTAGTATAATAGGAGGAAAGAAGAGGAAGACCTAAAGCTATTTCTAAATCTCCCGTAAAGACTCCAGTTCCTGCTAAAAAGGAACAAGCAAAGCCTTTGCCCTTAGTTAAGCCAGTAGATAGTGTCAAAGCTGGAAATAAAAGCGTATCTAAAGAGCCCATTAAGAGCAAAGAATCTGTTAAGAAATTAGCTTTGAAATAGTCCAAATCTCCGGTCAAGCAAGTTGCTAAAACTCCAGTTAAGGCTCAATCAAAGTCTCCTTTGAAAGCCAAAAGTCGATAGACCTCTGCCAAGAAGTCAGTTTCTAAATAAATCAGATCTTCTTCAAAGGCCAAGGTAGTTTAAGCAGAGGCAGTTGCTGAGTTACCTAGAAAGAGAGAGAAGAAGCTTAGTGAAAAAGCTCAAGCATTGCTGGAGCATGCTTAGAAGAAGGTAGTACCTTTCAAAGCCAGCTAACGCTAACAATATTCTGTTCTCTCCTATTAAAAAGGAAGCACTTATTGCAAATAATAAGAAGATCGACGCCAGGAATAAGTCTCAACCTAAACAAGCAACCAAAGAAGTCCGCTTAAATTAATCTGCCTCCAAGGCAAAAGCTAAGACACCGGTTAAAGCAAGATCAGTATCTGCTCATAAGGATCTAGCAGCAGTGAAATAAGCAAGACAACTTTCATCAGTAAATATTTTTTTTTATCAAAGAAGGTCGAATAACTACCTAAAATTGGAAAGAGAGAGGCAAGATCAGTCAGCAAGCAGCCCAAAGAATCAGTAATCCCATCCTTAGAAAAGACAAAAAGATAGTGGAAATTCCCAAGTCTATCCCTGCCAAGCCAGCTGAAAAGAAAGTAAAGCAGCCTGTCTTTGAAAGAAAGGCACAATCACCAGTCAAGTCTAAGACCCCATCTAAGAGTGTAGCCAAAGTAACTAAGGTTGAAGCTTAAATTGAGAAAAAGGCACGAGGAAGACCTAGATCTCCAGAGAGTGCTGTGGTTCACAAATTCACAAAGTCAAGTGGCTAAATTATTGAAGTGCAGCCCGTGCAGAAGAGAGGAAGAGGAAGACCTGCTTCAAAGACTCCCGATCCAGTTGTTGAAAAGAAGAGAGAAGTCAAGGCCATTGAGAAAAAGGCAGCTCAGCAAGCTAAATCAGATAAAAAGCAGATGATTGAGAAGAAAGCCAAAAAGTCTCCATCAAAGCCCCAAAGAGCACTATCTAACCTAAGAAGGCCGTGGCTCCAGTATCAGCAAGAGTTAAGCAGGTCTAAGTCTCCACTGAAGAAATAACCTCAAATTAAATCATTTTAATTGCCAAGGTTGCACCCAGATCAGCTTCTAAGGTTAAGCCTGTAGCTATCAAGCCTAAGGAAACTCATAAAAAGGACGTGAGGCCTAAGTCTAAGTCACCAGTGAAGCAAGAGAGAGCCTCAAGAAGCAAGGATGCTAAATCCAAGACTCTGTCTCTGAAAAGCTAATGGCTTTAAAGGTCCCTGCTAAGTCTAAGACACCTGCAAAATCTAAATCACCTGTAAAGGCTTTACGTAAGGTTGAAAAGAAGAAGGAAATCAAGCCTAAATCAGCTTCAAAGTCCCTTGTTGGTCTCAAAAGAGCCAAGCCAGTTACTCAAAAGGTAGAACTCAAGATAAGAAAGTAAGCAGGAATCAAGGTCTCAAACAAACTCAAGTCTTAAGGGCCCCAAGGCAAGCAAGAAACCCGCTGCCAAACCACCAAGAAGGAGAAAAAGCAAGGACAAGAAGAAGCAATCACCTCTTAAGAAGCCAAAGTCTCTAAATACTTCTAAGAAAACTCTGAAAGCTAAGCCCGCAGCCAAAAAAGGCAAGATATCAACTAAGGCAGCTAAAAGCTTAAAAAAGAAGTGAATGAATAATAAGTGTGGACATCAGGCATTAAGATGATCCGAGACAATGACAAATAATATGGAAAAGGATGTCACGAGCTCTTCCCAGCATCGTGATGTCCTCGGAGGAGAGAGAAGAAGTGAAAAGTAAAATTAGTGACAGTAAAGTTGGAAGACTCTGGGAAGAGGAACAGTAAGATACTTCTACAATTTTTAGCGTACTCCTGCGTTTACGGTAGGTTTCCATTTCTTGATTGTGACTATTTGTGTAGAGTATTAGGGTATGTGGATGAGTATATATTTGATATGTAGAGTCTTGCTAGTGTTTCAACTTTAAATTAATATCTTTATAATCTATTTCTCTTACCCCCGCACCCGCCCAAGCATCCAACTTGAACACCTATTTTTATGCTGATGTTTGGTATAGTAAATTATGGATTTCACCGAGAAGGATCTGATAAACTTGAGGAGAGTGATCTATCTAGTGATTATGTCCTCAGTTGACTACGAGGAGTGCTGCCATAAGCTGCTGAAGCTGAATTTCAGAGAAGGGTAGGAGGTTGAGCTTTGCAACATGATTTTGGAGTGTAACATGTAAGAGAGGACCTACCTCAAGTTCTTCGGCCACCTAGGACAACGATTGTGCTAGATAAATGAAGTCTATCAGAAACAGTTCCATGACTTGTTCATGCGACAGTACTTAACTATCCATAGACTTGAGATCAATAAATTGAGAAATGCAGCCAAGTTCTTTGCTCACCTGCTCTATACAACAGATATTATGGAAAGTGGACATGCTTGTCCAGCATCCGCCTTACTGAGCAAGATACTACTGCTTCCTCGCGTATCTTCGTTAAGATTCTATTCCAAGAGCTCGCAGAAAATATGGGCATGGAAAATCTTCGCAAGAAACTTAATGATGAATCTCTTAAGCCTCATCTTGAGAATCTATTCCCTAAAGACTCAGTGCAAAATGCCAGATTCAGTATCAACTTTTTCACGAGTATTGGACTCGGAGCACTTACAGAAGAATTAAGAGAGTTCTTGTAGCAGGCTCCTAAACTCTTATTGGAGAAGAAATATGCAGAGTTACTTGCCTAAACACAGCAGTCAGATTCCTCAGACTCTTCGGATTCTGAGTCTTCTTCAAGCTCAAGCTCTTCTTCATCAGAATCTGAGTCAGAGCAGAGTGAGAGATCGGCGAGGAAAGAAAAGAGAGATAGAAAGGGAAGATGATGAATGAAATAAACCAAAGATCATTTTATCTTGGAGTGTAGTAATTAATTTTAAAATACCTTTTAACTAAGTTAAGCTTATCTTCATAATTAAATCTTAGTTCTTGGTCCTGAGTATCTGCTGAAGAAAAATAAAAATAAGGTATATAATAGACTGTTATTGAAAATTGCCGCACTGTCACTTAAGTTCGGATTCTTTGTTGGCAGCGGTGGTTGAGTTGAGGTTGCTTCCTATTTAGGGAAAATTCCAGAGACGTTAAGGTCAGTATTCAGAGGTGGGAAGCATACCTGGTCCTCCTCTATATTGATTAGTTGCCAAATTAAATGTGTTCATTGGGATCCAGTTGCTCAAGCATTTGCAAATCATTTATATCTGGCATCTCAGTCTAGTTAAGCTAGTCCTTAGATTGCTCATTCAAATTATTATCTCCACTTTTGCCAACAATTCCAGATCCATTAAGCTCCAAATTTAACCCACTGCTCTTTACCGGTCCGTTACTTCCTTTATTACCAAAAAGAGCCCTGGTGGTTTTGAAACTCTAAGAGCGAGTATTTTGCCCTTCGTTCTTTCCTTGGAAGGACTAATTTAGCTTTTGCTGAGACTGCTTTAGTTAAGAGAAATTGGATCCTCCCAAGCCTCCTCCTATATTTCCCAGTGCCTGACTAGCTCCATGAGATATCTTGGAGGAGTTCTAATTTGAGCTCCTGTTGGGGAAAAGAGCTTCATAAACTTTAATTAGAGTCTTCTCGTTGTTTACGAAGAGGTCAAGTATATTAAATTTGTCCTTAGATGTGAAGTCACTGAGTCTGATTTTGTTCTTGGCAAGAGCAGCTAACTTTACCAGGCTTTCTTCGAACTCCCTTGAATCCTCATCATTCTTAGCTGAGTCAAGGTTGCTGAGATTCAGGAGACCCTTCTTCTTCTGGATGATTTCGTTCTTGAGTCTGCGCTTCATGATCTCCTTCCTCACGTCTTCAATATCAAAGTTAACTATTTATTATTGATTCAAAATATAATTCTTTATAAATGCAATCCACAAAGAGTGATTCTAGTTCATTCTTTTCAATAGCTGCATTTACCTTCTGACCCTGGATCTTCTTGAGCTTTCTTATAAGTTGCTCGTTATGAGCTCTTAGTTCCTTTATCGTGTCATTGTAAACTTAATTGGATAAATAAGATAAGATAAGTTAGTAAGATTAGTTTAATTAGTTTCAAGTACTTAGACATAAGCTTTTATCTCAGTCTGGATCTCTTGCTTAGTCATTTTTGACTTGTAGAGCAGCTCAATAAAGTTCTCGAACTTGATGTTGTGTGTAGGTATGTTCGCATATCTGGACACGCTGCTGTTCGTTCCCAAAGACTGATAAAAATATAACAATTTATAGTGATATCTCTTGTGGTGGGTCTTGCTTTTGTGCATAGACGAATTCTCGATGAGAGAAGGCTGCATAGTCGACAAGTCTTGTAAGTTAGTACTTTCCAGTCCATTCTGACCAGTGGGCTGGCTAGTCATTCGAGGAGAATAACATTTAATGTAGAAGGTTTGAGACTATTGAAGGCCTGGGTGTTGAAAAGGCCGCTCGTATTTATCTGGTTGGTGCTCTGGTCTGCTAAATTCATCAAGTCTGTTAAGAAGAACTAGCTCTTCTACTGTTGCTACTGCTCTTTCTCCTTCTGCTCTTGGCCCTTAGTGAGTCGTTCCACTTCTTACTGTAGCTTACCCACTGCCACCTTCAGTAGTTTATTCTTCTTCTTTGTGTCGAGAGTTTGCTTATGGAGGAAATTATTCTCGCTTTCGAAAGTGTCGGACTTGTTCTTCCATAGTTTGATCTTATCCTTGAGCTCAGCCATTTTCTAGTCCTACTTGACTGCCTGCTCCCTCAGTTAATGCACCTCAATCATCTGAGACTTCTCATCTTTGAGAGCATTTCCTCCAGCAGCTGTTCTGTCACTCAGCTTTTAAATTAGGTCTCTGAGCTCCTTCTCCTTGCGCTTGACGTAGATGTTGTAGCCCTTGAGGTAGTCATACTCCTGCTTCATTAGCACTCTGTTCAGTTTCACATCCAAGTCTTTTATTGTATCGTCCAGGTCAGCCCTGATCTTCTCAAGCCTCTGCTACCCATCTCCCATCCCCATAAATTACTCACAAAAGATAATGATTATAATGAGATATTTAATAAAGTTTATTAGAATGTGCTTAGTTGTCAGATGTGGCGCTATTCTCAAGAGCGGTGTTGTTGATGCTCGTGCCGTTTCTAAAGTCAGGTATGTTCATATATTCTAAGTAAAATTATGAATAAATCATGCTATTGGTTTTGCTCATGATAGCAGGGCTGTTGTAGAGTTGCTGTTGCTTGCTACCTGGCTAGGGACTCAATCCCAGCATCAAGTTTATCTCAAAAATAATATCTTACTGTCTTGGGGTGCTTTCTTGAAACTGAGCCAGGTTGGTTGTTAGTCCTTCCTTGAGGGGACATAGGGACTATCTTGAATTCATTTGGTTTTTTCTTTTGGGAATTGAAAATTTAATAGTTTTTGGGGGGGCTTTCCCCTTCCATTTTTTAATAAAAAATGAAAAATCATTTGCCTAAAAATAAAAAAAAAAATTTTTTGTCCCTAATTTAATTTTGGGGGGATAGTTTTTTTATGGAAAAATAGATTTTAAAAGCAAAAAAAATTTATTTTTTCAACTTTAAAAATGCTTTTTTTTTTGAATAAAATATAGCTATCAATTTATAAATTTAAGATATAGTTAACTACGAAAAATATCAATCACAAAGAGACTTTATCTTTGAGAGCATTTCCTCCAGCAGCTGTCTTACTCAGCTTTTAAATTAGGTCTCTGAGCTCCTTCTCCTTGCGCTTGACGTAGATGTTGTAGCCCTTGAGGTAGTCATACTCCTGCTTCATTAGCACTCTGTTCAGTTTCACATCCAAGTCTTTTATTGTATCGTCCAGGTCAGCCCTGATCTTCTCAAGCCTCTGCTACCCATCTCCCATCCCCATAAATTCTTACGAAATTTACAAAATTAATAAATTTATTAGAGTGAGCTTAGTATAATGGTGTTTTAGAGGGTTGTTGATCTCGTGTTTCTAAAGTCGGTATGTTCTGTATTCTAAGTAAAATTGTTGAATATGCTATGGTTTTATCATGTCAGCTATTGTAGATTGCTGTTGCTGAATGATTATGATGTATGCATCTATGTTGACTCATTGCTGCAGCTGCTTCTAAAATTATCTGTTCTTATGGTAAATCATTATCTGAATAAATGTTTTCTAAATTAAAGAATTGATCTGATAAGTTTGAGGAATGAATTGCCTAAACTTAACATTGTGTTCTTGCTAAGTTTTAGGACATAGACATGAATTATTTGGCTGTTTTCCTGAATTAAAACTGGTGTAATGAGATTTTAATTGGCGTTGTTACTTTGCTCTTCCATTTAACTTTAATTCTAATCTCAGTCAATCAATCATGTTTGACAACGATATAATGAAAGATTATAATAAAATTAAGGAAAAGTTTTAATTCAGTCTGCGTGCTTATCAAACTTCTTGGGTCTGAGTATTTGATAGTGTTCTACGCTGCCGATTAATGAGTGTGAGTTTTCGAGTAGCATCTCTTTGCGACCTTGCAGCTGATCAATTGTTCTTCTTTGTTGCTTGACTGCGATAGCCATTCTATCTCTGTCCTTTTTAACGTCTACTACTTGCCGTTTTAAACTCATTACTAACTCTGAAACAACAATAAAGAGTCAATTCAAACTTATTCCAAGAGATCGTATTCAGAATTAGCCACTACTCTTAATTGCTCTCTCATTTACTGCACTTAGTCATTCTCAATAACTACACTGCTCAGATCTTTCTTTATATTCACTACTTCCTTCATAAAATATAATTTATTATAGAATTATATCAGTTTAATATTTATAGGTAATAAAAAACTCAGAATTAAAAATAGAGCTCATCTTAAATACCTAAAATCTCATTAAAAACTTATAAAAAGCTAAAAATCTAATTAATTTAGTGCAGTTTTATTCGGTTTATCACTTTTTATCTTAAAGAAACATCATTAATAAAATTCTCTTTTATAATTGAATTCACAACAGCTGACGCTTTATCTATGCGTTTATTTTAGGCTATTGATATAGCTTTACACTCTCTTTCAATGTCTAAATTATCAGATACAATTTTTTTCGTTTCTCTCTTTGCTCTGGCAATTTCCCTTTTAAGGTAAGGTGACTTAATCTAAATGCTCCTTCTTCTGCTCTAACTTCATATTCTGCAATTCTTGCTTAGCTTGAAGTATGACATGCTTCTTTTGCAGGCCTGTTTGAATTTCAATAGTCCTATTTGAGATCAAAGCAGTTTACGGCCTATCTTTGCTCTATGTTATATTAAGGAATTAGGTAGTTCTTAGAGAAGATTTACTACTGGGCTGAATAGATTTTGATTATGAGTTGTCTATGCAGCTTTAATAGCTAATCAGATTAGCTTTGCTTGAATTCAGTCTGATATTGGAGCATCTAGGTTATTATTCCTGATCTTAAAAGTGGTTTATGATTACACTCTAATTCAGTTTTACTTTCGATTATTATGGCCCCTTCTTCTATCCCTCAGTAAAATAGTTATTTACATTAAGGGAAGATCCATTCCTAGAAACAACTTTATTTTTTGAATTTTCTATCTTCTTTTTTTTTCCAGAATGCTGCTTTTCTTTCTCTTTCAATAGCTTTGAGGAATTGTGACTACTCTTTCTTTTAGCTTTTGATATTTATTGTTATGAGCTACTCCTGCTTTTTTGAGAATCCATTTCTCTCTTGAAAGAGTTAAACTACTTAGCTTATTTAGTTATAGAAGAATTGATCATTAAATCTTATTGTGTTTGTATACTGGAGGACTAGTTATCATCTTAAATGTAAAATTACTGCAGGATACTCTTGTGGTTTAAGTCTGCATTTAGATTTAAAGCTCTCACTGCTTTAAAATATTTAGTGGCTCCGAAGGGACTCTACTAAACCACAGCTGGACTTTTGCTTGCTGATTTTTGATTCCCTAAAGTCTTATTAGGAGTGAAGTCTTATTTATTTTAAGATTATTTTAGCTTTGAATTAGATGAGTGGGTTTGCTTCATGTACTATCTTTTATTTTCACTATTTAAAATTAATTTTTTTTCTCACTATTTTTAAATTCATTTTCAATAAATACCTTTCTTTTATAAAAAGACTTAATCATCGAGTAAAAGAAGTCATATTCCAGGCTAAAATCTAGAAAATAAGTGTAATGATAATTTAATGTAAATAGTCGGTTATTATTTTAATTTTCAGTGGTTGAGATCTACTATTGAATTAACTTTTAGGGCTGATTGTCTCTGGTAACGGTGACTTTGAAAACACAACTCTTGCTGGAACTATCAGTGTCTTCAATTATGATTTGGTTTCTATGTTAAGATGATCTCTCATTATCTATATTTATGTCTTTTTAAAAAAGTTTGAGAACTGTTTGACCCTCGTTTTGAGCTAAAGAGTGATCTTCGCCTTAGCAAGAATAATCAGTGACGCTATTAGACTCAGTATCAATATTTAAAGTATAGAGAGGTTCTTAGTCCTTGCTTTCTTCTTCTCTGCCTGAAGTTGTGAGCTCCTGGTTGCTATGTCTTGAATGTGCTCTTCTCTTTTAGGGGAATTTCTAATCTCTAATCTTGCTTAAAACTATCATCATTATACTCTGACAGCCTCTGGCAACTTAGTCTTGACTTTTAAGATCTCTGAGGAGTGAAAGAACTACTTCCTGAGGAGGCTCCAGTTACAAAGTTGTCCTCATACTTTTCATCATCTCCATATTCACTCTTTGCAGTCCTGGGTAACTCCTATTAACTAGGTCTTAGTCTCAGAGAATGGGTCTCTTTCAAAGCTAAACCCTCAAAACAATCCTCTCCAATCATTAGCTTTTTTACTTCCGGGCTACATCCCGATTCTTAATTATCCTGATAATCTTCATAGGCTGAGTTTTGTATTTGGGATTACCCCATTACTTGATTAGAGAAGACACCTCTATCCAAATCGTATTGCTGGTACTACCACTTTGGACTTTGCAGCTTTTAAGGTTAGGGAATGTGAGAGCGTTAAGTAACTGATTGAGATATTTCAGGATCATAGTTGGCAAAAAGAGGGGCCTCAACGACCACTCCCAAATCCCCTTTAAGATTAATTAGCATGTTCTTGGCAGGTAACGATAAATGAGTAGTAGTGTCCTGAGCTTAATTTCTGGTACTTTATTGCAAAGGCATGTTGTAATTATTTTCTTCTTGCTTTGTGGTTGAGGATTTCGCTTGCTGTTTATAATTTTAGAGACTTCATTTCCTGACTTGATTATTAATTGCTGATTTGATTTTGCGGCTGTTTGAAGCCTTGGAGTCTGATGATCTGTTAGAATGCACTGATTTGCACCCCACATAGCTTAACTACAATTTGTCATTTTAGCCTTTATTAGTGGTTATGCTTGCATCCACAGATTGATTTAGATGAGAGTTTGTAACATTCATGAAGTTTTCTCTCTTGAATACAAAAAGCTTGCTCTATCTCAAAGTTTGCTGAGATTGTGAGTGACTCAATGGCTGCTTTGCTTAATTTGCAAACTTCTAACTTTTCTGGTTTTACTGCATTGCTAACTGAAACTAAATTTTATTTATTTATCTTGATTAATTACACCTTACTGTCTTTTATCAGATTCATTAAGAGGAAAGAATAATTTAAGTGAATTGATCAGGAGTAGAATTATAATCATTCGAGAATAATGGATTAGTGCTGCCCCTCCCCAAATTATCCAATAGTCTAGCCCGACCAACGAGGAGTCTACCTTCGCAAGGTGCTTTCGGCTCTTTACTATGGCCAAGGCTTAATATGCTTAAATATTGTTTTTAAGAAATGCTTAGTGAAACTAGTATTATACGGCGGGCTTGCAGGGATCTTCCAGCTAATAAATCTGTGGGTGATTTACACTGCCTTTGCAACATTGCATTTCTGCAGTATACTTGTCTACTTCATCATGTGCAGATATCTTTTTAATTTAGTGCATGTTTGACTTGATGTTCGCAGCGATGGACTGGCAGAGATATGAGTAGGTGACCAAGGATAATGAGACTTCAATGCTCAAGCAATCTCTGTTCTTAGTGCAAATAATTTACTTTTCCATCGCAGTGATATACTCTTACAAGGCATACACTCACTTTAAGATGCTTTTCCAAGTTCAGAATGGATTCTTTGACAGGGAATACGGAGCGTAATTAAATTAAAATATTAGCAGTTGATTCTGATGATGAAGAAAGAAACGAGCAGTACCATAGATAGCAGGCGCTTTATAGAGAGAGATTCTAGAGATAGCAGTAAGAGAGATAGCAGCAACAATTCTTAAGCACTCAGTTAGCTCAAAACGCTCTCCACCAGCAGAGAGATGTTAATAACTAATCCGATCCACAACAAAGTGCTTATCAGCATTCTTAAACAAGCAGGTAGGGATACCCTCCCATGACCCAAACTCAATAACTTATATAATATTTATCATTATACTCCAAATTAGGTAGTGAGTAGTCTGCAGAGAATTACCACTCAATAGCCTTCTTAATTGCAGTATCAACCACCTGTTGAGCATGATTTCACTAAGAAAATAAGCGATAACTTGTCAAATCATACTGTCAAAACAGAGGCTAGCCTTAGTAACTCCATCCAAAGAAATCCATAAAATGCTCCAGATAATTATTATTTAAAAAAAAATCAAACAATAATTTAATCTTAAGCACTATGATTCATTAAAATTTTAAAATTCAACATTTTTAAATTGCAAGTAATTAAGCATAAGTATGTGTTTAAAAAATATCAAAAACTAGTATGTAAAATTTGCGAAAATAATTTTTACAAATGATTCTTAAATTTTAAATAAAAAGTTCTATCTAAGAAGTCTGCATAGAATGGATCATAAAATATGTAAAAGTATCTGAAATTAGATTAATATTTAAGATTAATTTATTATATTTTACAATTAATTCTGGTCAATAATATCAAAATGTACCTCCTGTGAGTACTGCTGCAGCTGTTATTAGCTCAATTACAGGGTATTAACTATTAGATTATCAACGATTGTGATAGTTGAATTAAAGAAAGCTACTTTCATAAAGTCAACTGAATTAAATTACTTCCTATAAAATTAATAATCAAATTGATAAAAATAAAATGAAAGAACATCAGAAGGAAGTGCTCTTGGACTTCGCCATCCATTAAATAACTTCTAAATTTATGATTAGTATGAGAATCAAGTAACCTTTTTAGTTTAGCTATAATATTTTTATTTTGGCTATAACTTAAATAAATATACAAGGATATTGATTGTAGAAATAGAGAACTTTAATGCCAAAAGTTGAATTGAGATTTCATTTTAGCTAAAAGAAAGTGTAATAGCAGAAGAAGAAGGAAGATGGAGTTTCAGAAATACTTCTGAATTAATCTAAAGGTTACTTTTCTATCACTTAAAGTCAATTCTTTAGAGATAAAGCCTTCAGAATGATTTGAATATGATAATATAAAGAGTCATTTATAATGAAAATATTAAAATAATGAAAAAAAAGCTAAATTCAAGATAATTGCTGAGCGATCAATTTGAAAATACATGGCAAGTATAAAGAGTTCAACTAATTTTGAACTTTTGTAAAAAGCATTCTCGATCTAATAATCGTATTCTTCATATAATACCCTAAGAACGCAAAATACTCAAGGAAGGAGATAGAGCCAATTAAATAGTTCGCCTGGTTTCTAAGCATTTGGAGGGTAGGGACACAGAATCTAATGACTATCTCTATGATTTTAAGTTTCCTTACGCCCTTAACAGCAAAAGAAAAGTGTCTAAGGGAATATACTGAATATATTTTATGATGCTAGGAATACTTAAAATCTATCTTGAGACTAGTTGCATATATTGATCAAGCTTTATAGCATTAATTTGTAATTTATTTTAACTCTAAGTCATTAAATTAAAGTAAGCATTATAGCAAACAACACTTTGGAAATAAACAAACTGTAGGAGTTCTACTGTTTGCTCTATCCATGCTATCATACCATCTTTCCAGGAATGAACTTTCCCTTCTTCCAGATCATAAATCTGCACAACGTGTTAACTTCAGCTCTTGTGTTCTTTCTTTCGGTCGCTTTTTTAGCCTTTCTTAAAACTTCTCCAGGGTAGGTGCCTCCGAAAACTCTGATGCGAGTGTTAGGGAACTTTACCAATACACTTTTACTGATTCCAGTCTGCTTCATGAAGTTATTAAATAATTTGACATGCAATTTAAGTTATTGCTAGCTTTGAGCTGCTGAGCTAGAATGACCTCACTGGGGAGCTCATTATCAAATTTGTAAGTGAAGGAGCAGCCCTTGTACTTAGTCAGATCTGCTACCATTGGATTTCTGTAAATCTTCAAGAACTGATCGTTGAGTTTCTTTTCAGTGAGAGCACTTTAGCTGCTCTCGTTGCCTGGGGGTGCTGCCATTAAATTTGGAATTATAAACTTTACATTTCAATAAAAATTTTAATGCCCATTATTTTACTAAAGCCCCTTCATTCAGATTTATTTTTAACTTCTCTTAAGAATGTTTTTGCTTAGGAGGACGATTCTGAGAATAGCTTGCTCCAAATGATAAAAATTTGTGATTTATTGATAGCGTAAACAAAAGAGTGAAGTGACTGAGAAAGGAGGGTTACAATAACTAAGTTTTTGCACTTGAGGCATTAAATCGCACTTTTAATCATGATACAGTCTCAATTATTTTTATTTTTGTCTCAAAATTATTCTCTAATAATAATTAAAAAAATAGTAATGTAAGAGAAGAAGGAGGATTCCTAAGGTGCTTTTATTGCTAAAATTATCTTGGTGGTGTGTGCTAAGACTAAAGCTAAATTCAAACTTTAAAGAACTAAAAATAAGCTGAGCTTGGAATAGATCTCAGAGAAAGCAAATATGTTGATGCTGAAGCAACATTGCTCGATTTCTCTCTTTCAAAAATTGCTATTGTTATGAAAAAAATACCAGAATGCCTAATTTAGTAAAGTGAGAATTTAAAATCTTAGTAGGCCATTTCAAATCCCTAATTCAGTGTCTCTCTTCCTCCAATTCCAGTTTAGCTGAGTAAACAGCAATTATAATTTTTATATCTATTATTTAAAGAGTTAAGAGTCTTCAACAAGTCAACTTAAGATCTATTTCGAAGTTGTAAAAGCCTACTCAATTGAAAATGCTAAGCTAGCAGGATAACTGAATACAGCCAACAACTATCAGCATAAAGTCTTGATCAAGCAGTCGCTCTTAAATACGAAGATAGGAATGCAAAACTCTTCTAGTAATTTTGTAGATCAATAAATGCCCTCTCATTCTTCATTCACGCTAAACCCTATTTCATCAGTCAGCTAAGGATACGTCTCAACAAGAGCCAAAAGATAGAATACTTAAATTGCTCCTGCTTTTGCTTAGAATTCAGATCTCAAGAGAGACTAAATTGATTAAGAGATGGAAGAACCCTGAATCAAATGCCATTTTTAATTATTATCTTAATCTTCAGAAGATCTCTTTCATAAATCTGAAATACATGAGTATCACTAACTTACTATGTTTATAGACTTCTTCTATCCTTTTGTTTAAATTTCACCTGACGGGAAGCACAAAGTGACTTCCTACAAAGAAAAGAAAATTTTGCTCGATACTTCAAAATCCTCATCAACTACAGGCCATGAAAATACCAATTCTGATTCTACTCACCCAGTTTAACATTAACAGGCAGGATAAAATCAAGCACCTACACATCATTTTACAAACATTTACGATGCCGACGTGTCAAATGATAATGAGGTGAACTTTATTTTGTTCTCCAACACTACTGGCTCTATCTTCTTGATCCAAAGAGAAAGAGCGCAGATAAGTTTCAAATGGTCCTCAAACTTTTGGATTTATATCATCATTGGAATTCATTTAGGTGCTTTGTTGCTGGGAGTTCTTCATTTCTCCTTCATACTTCACTACTAGTGGCAAAATAAAGATAGATAAATCTCAAACCAACAGTCACAGCCAGTCCTTGTAAGATTGTTCAATAGATTTTAAAACTGATATAGATGGAAATGAACTACAGAGAAGCAGCCTAGTCAGGATGGAACATGGACCCGATCAACGGAAACAAGATTATCGTAGAGGGAGTGGAGGCAAGTGAATGGGATCCAAGCGACCCTTCAAAAAAGAAAGTTAAGAAGAGCAGGAAATATTCTTTCGATCAGCCCAGCAATAAGAAACAGCCAGAGCCATCTTATAGAAGGCAGTAAAAGGAGTGAGAGTATTAAACTTTTCCTTAAGACGATAAATTTATCCGACGTTTAATTTCTTTAAATTAGTCTTACAAATCAAACTTATGTTTATCATCCTTCTCCTGTCATTTTGAATATTCATTAAATAATAACTTCTATTTTTAAGTATATAAAATTCATGATGGCATTCGGGGTCCAGTATTTTCTTGATTAGGTTTGTTAGAAATGAAGTTAGCTGATTTCTCTGCTTGACTCTACCATAGCCGGTATTCTTTCATTTTGGGGAGAATCTCTTGATCAAGTTTATCTCTGAGTTTATTCCTGAGGTCGATCAACTTTATCATTATGAGTGGATTTAGTGACTAGGAAATTGTAAATCAAACTTGCTGCTTCAATGTGTGGGTGAGCCATCAGAAGAGTCAAGATCACTCTTATCTCGTATGAGAAAGGGAAGATTAATAAGTTAAGATAAATATTTTTTGTATGTAAGAAATAGAGAGTCTTGTGGATGAGGTGGAGCACGCAGTAAAATATCCAGTATGTGGTCCAGTGGTTAAGTTTTTGCATATTGGGTCTTTTCTGTTTATTGTGTCTCAGGTAGAATAGCGTCTCATAAATTGGGTAAAGCAGTCCACAAAAAATGTCTGCTGAAAATAGCAGAATACTAAACTTAACTCTTTACAATAAAACCAACTGCATACAAGAATTAAATTTACAGATAAAGCGAAATAAAGCCATCGATATTGAAATTATTTATCAAGTTAACTTATTATAAAACACTATGTACTTCTTTCTAACTTAATCTGTAATTGTAAATTGTGAAGTTTTTGTGTGTTTAGAAAATTTAATTATAATAAATAAGAAAGGAAGATTAAATATGCCTCATTTGATTTCCAACCTCTACGAGAAAGCTTACACCCCCTTCACTGCTAAGCTTGCCCCAAGACATCTCTGGTCCAAGCCCCAGCTTGGTAAGTTCTGACCCAACACCCAAACTCTTAAAGTCCCCAACTGTTACTTATGATATGGCATTATAGGCAGAAAGCCCCAGAAGACTACCAGATTCGGCTAGGACCCCACTGTGAAATCCATCTGGAGATTCGTGAGAGGATGGGTTGCTCAAAACCACAAGCTATACTACACCTTCGTTCTTCTCTGTAAGTTATACTGCTGTTGCTAATTATTTGTGCAGGCTCTTGGGGAGTATATCAATTCTGGTGGTACACCGTTGTCGGTTACTACAGACAGAGAAACCACCACGTAAGTCTCAAGTGAAAAGATAGAATTTTCCAACATTTTATTGGCATTATAATGAAATCTCATTATAAGATTTGCAATTATTAATTAAGTTGCTTATCACAATGGATGGATTTCATCTTGTTCTGAGTTTAAACCATAACGAGTGAATGCTGATTGTTTTATAGAGATCTCTCGCTTACGCCATCCAGAAGGAAAAGGAATGGGACCTCATCAAGCCCAAGGAAGAAGAAGAGGAGGAAGAGGAGGAGACTCCCGCCGCCGAAGGTGGAGAGGCAACTGCTGCCGCTGGAGAAGAGGAAGAATGAGCGTCTCTCAGTGAGCTCATTCGCACCAAGAATAGCTAGCTCTCCGTCTTGAATGAATAGTCGTTCTGAAGAAAGCCGAGTAATTAGCGAGATCAGCAACTGCAGTGATCAGCCTACCAGAAGCTTCTCAAGCTGAGCACTCAACAAGCTCTTCACAATCGACTATAATTCCTATTTAAAATTATAATTCACAATCCCTCTACACTCAATTATTCCTCTCGTTTTAATGTCGAACTACAGAAATTGAATTTAATGATTAAACGAATAGTATTTAAGTTTATATTAATATCAAGATGACAGACGCGCTTTGTTGTGTGCCCTGGCGTCAGAGTTATAAATATAAGGAGGTCCTATATTATTCGCATCTTCTGGTCGCCACCATTTCTGGATAGAATGGTCAGAGACGCCATTTTCTTGTCTGCCATCAGTTGCTCTAACTTTATAAGTCAGAAAACGACAGCTCATTGTCTCTCGCCTCTGATTCTGCGAGCGAGTTGCATGTCCTTAGGCATAATAGTCACTCTCTTAGCGTGAATTGCGCAGAGGTTGGTGTCTTCGAAAAGACCGACGAGGTAGGATTCGGATGCTTCCTGAAGTGCGAGCACCGCTTGAGACTAGAAACGCAAGTCTGACTTGTATTCTTGAGCAATCTCACGCACTAGACGCTAGAATGGGAGCTTTCTAATCAGAAGCTCAGTCTAAAAGTTACGTTAGTGGTCAATTGCGAAAGTTTTTGAAGAAATTTTATAGTCATAAGGCTTTAATAAGCCAAAAGAATTGATCGGGTGAGGTTTGGATGAATAAAGATGGCGAGGGGTGCCCTGGTAGTTGGTAATAAATATGGAAATAGAGGAGGGAACTTACTGACTTCTGGAACCTCCTGATCTCTCTGAGAGCAACGGTACCTGGTCTGAAGCGGTGGGGTTTCTTGATACCGCTAGATGCGTGAATCTGAGCTGTCTTTCTGGCTGCTTTGTTGGCCAGTTGCTTTCTAGGAGCCTTGGCACCAGTGTTCTTTCTTGCTGTTTACTTAGTTCTTGCCATTTGAAAAAAAGAATGGATAGAGTTGGTCGATGAAGTTTAGGTATATTTATTACTATAGAATAATAGGACACGAATCCTTTTGAGGTCATCCTCACTTGAGAGACTAGGCACTTTCAATTATTTCTCAAGACAAGACCTCCAAAAATGCTATCTTTTTATTCGGACTCCACTTAAATTTCATAATTTCATGGCCTCGTTTTTGTTGTCCAACACTTTAATTATGGGAGGAATTAATTTACCATCAAATAGAAGTAAAATGATTAAATTTCTTGTATCTTTAGTTTGTTAAATTTATTACTGAATCTAATTTGATAGCAATTCAATTATTTAAAAACTAATTAAGGCAATATGATTAAGACTTATCACATAGCTGAACAGCAAAATGCGAAAAGATTGACCTACTATAAAAAAAATTATAAGTAAATCAGCGAATCGGAATAGAGAAAAAACATTTATATTTTGATGACTAACTTCTTCTTCTTCTTTTTTATTTATATTTTTTTAAAAATATAAAATCTGATTTCCTCCCGAATTCAATTTATAATTTATAAGAAAATGATATTAATTGTGCTCTTGAAAGAATTTTTAATTTCTGTGAAGGATAATAAGTTGCTCTGATAGAAATGATAAGTTTTCTTTCATTGATAAGAAGCCATGTGAAAAGGAAATAGATCCATTTTCTTATCTCAGGATTCTCCCATCCCGAGGGGTATAATAAATAAGGGAGTCACTCAGTTCCAAGCCCTCTTCGATTGAATAAGAGCTAGGTCAAGATCTTAAATTTATCTTGAAAGTTGAGAAAATGATAAATAATTTAATTTAATTATCGACAATTTCAGCACTTCAATTTATTAATTTAATCTTAGCTTTACTTCACAACGATTATGAGGCATGGCTGTGAATCTATTGAATTCTTTTAGATGAAGTACTTCAATTTGGAGGAATTTGAAAGTGTATAAATCTTTAAGTTTATAACTAGAGCAATAGCTAGAATATCGAATAATAAATCATACTGCACAACAGCTGCCCGCTCTTCGCTTAAAACGCAAAACTAAGATAGCTATTCTATCTCATCACCCTCAATCTCACTGATCGTTCTTGCCTTCCTCGTCTCTGCCTGCATCTGCAAGGTCGCTTGTCCAGAGAGTCAGGTTATCTCTCAACAACTGCATGATTGTGGCAGAGTCTCTGTACTCGTCATCTTCAAGTCCATCAAGGTCTGCGATTGCATTGTCGAAAGCAGTCTTGGCTAGCTTGCAAGCGTGGTCGGGTGAGTTCAATATTTCATAGTAGAACACAGAGTAGTTCAGAGCTAATCCAAGACGAATAGGGTGAGTGGTTTTCAAGTTCTCAGCCTCAGTGGTGGCAACCTTGTAGGATTCTTGTGCTTACTGGATCACAATTTTGCGTCTATATTCATAATTTTAGCATCCATTACTTATCTGCCATAAAGATTGATCTACATAGGAGAGCGAATTAGAACTTACCTCTCAGCATTTAAGAACTCTCCAAGATATCTGTAATAGTCTCCCTTCATCTTGTGGTAGAAGACCTTAGCCTCTGGGTTCTTGGAGCAGGGAATAAGAGGATTATCTAACAGCTTTAGTACATCATTGCAAATATCCTCAAGCTCTTTCTCTATCTTTTGGCGATAGCCCTTGATCAGGTCCACGAATTTGGAGTTCTATTTCAAAAGTTAATATGAGCTAGTACTTAAATTAAAATGCAACTTACTCTGAACTCCTCTCTCTGCTGAATTGCTGAAATGGTTCTCCAGGCAGCTCTTCTTGATCCAACTGAGTTCTTATAAGCAACACTCAAAAGATTTCTCTCCTCGTTTGAAAGTTCTTGTCCGCTCTATTAACAAAGATATATCTTGAATACCAATAAGAAATACATACATTAGCGACCTCCTTCATGTATCTAATCATATCTTCGTAGCGCTCTCCTTGCTCAGCAAGTCTTGCAAAGTAGATGTTGTCCTCTCTCTGGTTCATTTTTGATTTTAGAAATATTAATTATTTATTCTTTCAAATTCAAAACATTGATATATTGTAAAAAAAATTTTTATAAAAAATTAAATATGAAATTAATAGCAAAAAATGGATTGTATATAATCAAAACCTGTCTCCTCTAATTCTGCGGGCGAGTAAAATATCTTTGGCCATAATGGTAACTCTCTTGGCATGGATAGCGCACAAATTTGTATCTTCAAAGAGTCCAACGATGTAAGATTCAGCTGCTTCCTGAAGTGCGAGTAGCGATTGACTTTGGAATTTGATCTCAGTTTTGTAGGAAGTTGCGATTTCGCGCACTAGTCTTTGGAAGGGCAGCTTCCTAATCAGCAAGTTACTTGATTTCTGTAATTTGCGAATTTCTCTTAGTGCCACGGTTCCAGGTCTGAAGCGATGGGCCTTTTTTAAGCACGGTCTGCTTACCATCTTGCACAGTCACCTTTTCCCCGCAGCTTTGTTCATCAGGTTCTTTCTGGGAGCTTTGGCGCAGTGCATCTTTCTTGCGGTTTACTTGGTTCTTGCCATTTTGGATTTTGATTTGGAATGTAGAAGTTCTAGTTTATATTTATTATAGTGGTAAAATTTATTTATTCAGTCACTATAAATTTTTGAATATTCAAATCAGTTCAAATACTCTTCATAATTAAAATTTTTATAATAAATATATATATCCTTTACTTTTTAAATTCCAAAATCCAAAATGGCAAGAACCAAGTAAACCGCAAGAAAGATGCACTGCGCCAAAGCTCCCAGAAAGAACCTGATGAACAAAGCTGCGAGGAAAGTGACTGTGCAAGATGGTAAGCAGACCGTGCTCAAGAAAGCCCACCGCTTCAGACCTGGAACCGTGGCACTAAGAGAAATCCGCAAACTGTAAAAGTCAAGTGACTTGTTGATTAGGAAACTGCCTTTCCAAAGACTGGTGCGCGAAATCGCAACTTCCTACAAAACTGAGATCAAATTCCAAAGTCAATCGCTACTCGCACTGCAGGAAGCAGCTGAATCTTACATCGTTGGACTCTTTGAAGATACAAATTTGTGCGCTATCCATGCCAAGAGAGTTACTATTATGCCCAAAGATATTTTACTCGCCCGCAGAATTAGAGGAGACAGGTTTTGATCAACTACAATCCATTTTTTGCTATTAATTTCCGATTTAATTTTTCAAACTACAATAATACTTCTTTGTTTTTATTTTGTAAATTTAATTTCACATTTATTCATCAATCTTTTTAACTAACTCATTCAGATTTTCATTCAATTCTTTTTTTAAATAATTATTTTCTAAATATATTTTTCTTTGACTGAACTACACCTTCTCCTTATGTTAAATGTAATTTACTTTTATTCTATGCCTTAAAAAATTAAAATTAAGAGATATTGTTTTTCTTCCAATGGTTATAATATAGTTTTTTATTTTTTTAATGAACATTTCTTATTAATTTGCTTTCTTATTCATAAATTTTATATTACACTTTTCATATAATTGCTGAATCTATACTTTGAATCCTTAATAGAGAGTTTGACCAATTTTGTATTTAAATATTTTCTTAAAATATAGATAAATCTAATAAAAATGTTGATTTTACTCAACCAACATGAAGATTATAAATTTTAAAAAGTTTCAACCTTCCAAGAGTTTTCTTATTCTGATTTAATGTTTTTAAAAAAAAGGTAAATTTTAATATTTTTTACTTTGAATATTTTATAATAATTTTAAGGAATTAAAGCACCTCTTTTGACATATATAAATTAGGTAAAGCAAGAAGATTCTATCATTTAATACTTGAGGTCACCCCCTTTTCTTACAAATTAAATATAATCATAATTGTCTAACCTATATTTATGTTTTTGACATGTCTAGCAATAAGTTTTTATTCCTTTCTTAAATCTTTTAAATGATGTTTGGCTTTAATAATAGAAATGTTTCTTTAATTATCTGTTCAAAAATGAGGTAATTGTCATCTTCTCATGCTGACATATTTTAATAAATTGAAGAGATTCTTAATTTATTTAATTAAATATTAGATTATAAAAATATTTAAGTAGTATTTTATCTAGTCATATATATAATGTATTAATAATGTAAATTCTTCGAAGCTCTCTCCTAGCTATATATATTGTTGTGTTAATATTCTAGCTACTCCTACACATGCAGCATTTTCTAATCCAATCTTGGATTCATTGAATGGAGAATCTGTTGGGAAAGCTTTGAAAGATCCTGTAGTAAATCTTTTGTTGGTTTCAGCTAAACTTTCATGGAAAATAATATCTGCAAACTAAGGAGCTACTGTGACTGTAATGGTTCTTGCTTCATTTGTTGGACTTGAAACGATTAGATATCTCAAAAATAATTACCCTGATATCCCTATTGAGGAATTACGGCAATACGGAGCAATCGTATCATGTGCGGCTGGAGGCTTCATTGGATGGCTTGTACCTGGCTTCGGACAGATTGTAGGATGTATAGTTGGGGCAGCAGGTTTTGTACTATCAACTCTATTGAATGATGTGAAGGCTTAAATTGATTGGAAGAAATTAGATTAAATTCTAAAAGAGAATGAAAATATAATATAAAATATTTTAAGGAGGAAATGTTAATGAGAGCTGAAAGAAGATTTTGTGATATATATTTAAGGATATTTATTTTGTCTTTAATGAAGACCTCAGTAAAGAGATTCTTCCTTTAAAGAATCTAACAAATTTATCTTTTTTTTAAGTCTTGGGTTTTAAAGGATAAATAAATGCTAACATTAAATTATTAAAATAATTATTTATTCTTTTTTATGCCTAAGGATTTGAAAACAGTTTTACTGATAGACTCTGAGCAGAATTAGATACACATGAGATCAAGTGCCATGTTGAAGGTGCTTCCATTGATGAATTCAAGATTCTGGAGAGCAGCTTACTACCCACTTTCTATCATACCAGTTTTCATTCGTGACAATTCAAATTTTATAATCAATTATTTCTTATTACTCTAAGCATATATTGAGTGTGTACAAATTAGTCAAGTCTCTTATTTAATCATTTTCATAGCTTTTCATTCAAACCCCAAAACCCCATAAAAATATGATAAGAAAGTGAAAATAAGTTTATGTATATAATTAATTTCTTTATTTAATACTATTTAAATATTCTATGTGCTTATAAATTTTTTTAAACCCTAAACATGGCAATCTAAGAGTCTTCTAGGAAGTGTGACCTTGAACGGTCTGTCTTTCATATTCTTCTGGAATTTTAATTCTTTTAAGTGCTCCTCTTATTCTCGAGAATAACTGAGTGTTATGGGTTTTATAAGATGTGCTCTTTGATTTATTATCTTCCTCTTCTTAGACTTTTTCATAATGGTTCTGTATTACCGTGTTTGTCCCGTTATCTTTACAGATGTCTTTGTTGCCGAATATATTATGTATCATTCTTTCCACTTTTCTACACTAGTAGTATTTTCCCTGGTGTTCATATGCTATTCAAGTATGATTTGCACTATATGACCTTATAATGTCCAGCTGCACTTTTGTAACGTTATGAGCCAAGTCTGTTCCTCTAATGGGAAGTAGCTTCTGCAGTTCTTGCCACCGATGCTTCTCAATGTTTTCTTCTTCTTACAAACCTCTTGTTGAGGGTGGAGGACAGTTTTGCTCTGCAACTTTGGTTCCAAAATTTAATCATGATTGATGTCTCATGGAGTTGAATTTTCTCTGTGCTACGAATCCCAACTCATGCACTCCAATCACTCCTTCTATTACGGAGGTAGTGATGAATATGCAGTAGAGCTAGTACTGTGTTGCGCCATCTTTGTGCTTGAGAAATTTCTTTGTTGATCTTCCCATTTTAGGAAGGCGAATGGCGATGATAATCATGATGGATAAGAACACCAGCAAGATGTAGAGTACGTACTTCAAGTTTTTGTCCCTCGCTTATCTCAATCAACACGGTCAGTTCGTTCGCGAACTCAAGAACCCCTCTTTGTCCTTCTTGTACTAAATGGTTAATTCGTAAGGGAATAATTGTAAGTTCATATTATCTCTTCTTGTATTGATGGTGTCTCTTTCGCTTCGTCATTCAGCAAGGGGGAGGTTAATTTTTGAAACACACTCCTCCAAAGTTTCATACTCTCTAAAGCATGTGAGTCTTTGCTTTGAGCATAGCTTGAAACTTTATTGATCTATACCATAACACTAAGGCTTCTTGAATATCACGAACTCATATCTTCTTCTATCTTTCTTTTCTCCCCTTTCGCTTCCTCGTTTTAGTTGAAATCTTGTCAAATGTGTTAGGTCTGTGCTTGTCTTACTGTGCACCATCTTTAAAGTTTTCTTTATCCTCAATTATTACGAACTCAGCCATATGCTTCTTCTCCATGTGTTTTTCTTGAGGAAAGCAGAGTTATAGAATTTCTGCTCACAAATTGAGCAAGGATAGCGACCTTGTGCCTTTCTAATTGCTTTCATATAGATCTTAGGTTGTCTGAGTGGACTTCCTTGATGTGCCGCTTGATGCTCTGAGGATATTCGAAACTTGTCGTTGACATTACTGCGCATTCAAAAGTTTTCTTTCTCCTTCATGTGAATCTCTGGATGCAGCAACAAAGAGGAGCATCAGTGTTGCTGTATATTGTGTTAATATCGCTCTCACCTGACTTCTCAATCTTCTAGGTTGACCATATTTAAGCACAGAGATTCTTCTTGCTCCGAGCTCCAAGTTCAGAGAGCTCTCCCCTTGCACTTAGTGCACTCACAGCATTTTGTTTGGTTGCTGTTCCGCAACAGTTTGATTTTAGCTTGTGTGTTTAAGGGTTGTACTTTGTTTTCTATAGCGTAGTTGGTTGCCCATCTTTAAAATTTCAAATTTGTTAGAAAATTAATGAAGAGCGCCTGCCACTTAATTTATTATGTTGCTGTGCCTAGGTGCAGGCACACACTGAGAGCATCAGAGTGAAAGAGTCAGTTATTGGATGGTTCTTCATCTTCTTATTTATTTTTATATTTGTGCTCCATATTTATTGCTCTATTCTGCTTGATTTTTGCTACGATTAAGTTCAACGCAGCAGTTAGTAGTGCTTATTACTAATGTCCGTTGGCCACCATGTTAGTAATGTCGACGCCACGAAAGGCTTAAAAATAGCTGGCTACTTACATACAACTCGATTGTAACTGCTCTATTGTTGCAGCAATTTAGTATTTGCCTAACTTAATTAAAGTTTTTAAGCAGTATATATTAGTATTAATTTAATGGCCACTTTACTATTAAAAAAGGAGCTCCCATACTTCACATACTTGCACCTGATTCCGCTATAGTTCCTCTAGCTCTATCTAATTTCAGCTTGTTCACCTATAGATCTCCTATTTGTAAAAGTAGTAAGACTTTTATGCTTCTTTCGGATCTAGATTCATTATTAATAATTATAACTTTTGTATTTTCTATATATAGAACTACGAGTAACTCGGCAAGATGGGTGGAAAACTTGAATGTTTAATGAGAATTAAGTAGTGGAGCCGCAATGAGTTGAGCTAACAGGTTTCCGTAAGCAAGGAGACCTCTAACAGGTACTTACTTAGCAAAGGTGAATTGAAGCTCCTCATGCTATGGAGTATAATAATCTTAGTTGGTTTTTCCTTCACAATGTATGGAACAAAAGATCTGTTCCCAAAGAATTTCTTTGCTGAATGGAAGAGAAGTCTTTCTCAATTAAAGAGTCGATGTTCCAACATTGAATGAAGATGCCAAACTATTCCTGAGAATCTCAGTCTATATTGTAATGACGAGAATGTGATGGGAAGATTCCGGAGGTTTTTGCTCTTATTTCCTTCTAAACAAGTTGGATCATAACCTCAAATACAGATGTTGCCAAGAACTGAATTGGTCTTCTTTGGCCGTCCTTGCTACTGTAAATATCGTGCAGAGTACCTCAGAAGATATCATTGAAGATGCATCACAGTGAATGAGATTCTTAATGTGTAGTAGGAGAAGATCCAAAAGAAGCAATGAGATAGTTATGTGCAGCGACTGAATGGTTTGAGCACTATTTCAGTAAGTATCCTAGTTTCTTCTTAGTAAAGTTTGAGAGTTTAACCTGTGTAGAGAAAGCCTTGTTGCACTGTGGGCGATCTACTTTTAATTGAAGAGAGCAAGGTTTCTTGATGCTAACGGTATAGCAAATATACATAGCTATTGAAAGGTGATCAAGCGTTATCATCTTATATATACTTAGGGTGCGGAGGACGTTAGATGCATCTAGTATGCGTGTTAGCATTGGATTTCGAATTGTAATTGAGCGAGTCTTGCTTCCATCAGTGGTTCATTCATACAGTAAGGATGAGAAATTGTATATCATCTTTTAAAGAATCCTTTCTTCCATAAGTAAGTCAATAAGTGACTTAAGGTCATTAATTGTTAATGCTTAATATAGCTTTTCTCTTAAATATTTAACTCTAAACTATCATCTTCTGCAACTATAACTTTGTCTTCCTTCTTTCTCATTCTTTCTCTTGCTACTATCTTACTTATTAAATTCCTCTGTAGTCGATAGCTATCTTATGCAATTCAAGTGTAAGAGCCAGTTCAGTCTTCTTTATAGTGTTTCTTTAGACTTTAAGTTCTCAGTAATAACTCAAATGCCGTTTGACTTCTGGTTCGTAGTATGTGAACAATTATAATAACAGTGAGTGATGTTCAATTCTTTCTAGCGTAATTGCCCTTCTTCGCTCCTTTGCTTGTGTACGCTGGAGGTTGTTCTTACTGAGTAGAACGATCTCTACCTGTCTGTGAAATCTTCTTTCTGAGGCTTTTCTTAAGGAACGCAACATTACCTGCTTTCTCTCTTGATTGAGCGAGGATGAAGGACAATAGCTTCTAAGCCTGAAGTCTTCGCTGATTCCTGCAAGGTAACGCATCATTGTAGTTATATTTTATGACTTTCTAACGTTCGTATACTTTCTATGTTTATCGTGCTTCTTGTATCTAACTCTGTTTTCCTGCATGAAGGTTGTTTGTGTGTGGACATCTTAGAATTATGTCAGCAGCATAAATAACTTACGCTATCCTCTTCTCACTAATTTCGCTGAGCCAGGTGTAAATTAGATTATTTTCAGTAATTAATTATATATTAAAATTGGCTTTAGTTGAGGGTCTTATATACGCGCTTCACTGCGATTCCCTAAACAGTTTTGATACGTTATGCCATTTAAGGATAGATTGTTTTTGCTGAGCAGTTCTATTATCGGAGAGATCTTTGAGATAATGTGAATTTACTTATCTTATGGAAAGATCTTTCGCTGCTGACTATTTTATCCAATACTTGAAGTGCGCTTAGTGTGGGCGAAGAAGTTGAGGTATTAATTTCAATTTATTTAATATGATGTGCTATCTTTTGAAACTTAGAAGTGTCAATTGAGGTAACATTGCTGCAACTCCTACTTTCTCATCTCTGCAAGCAACTTTCAAATGCGAGAGTATAGTGTTCGCTTGGCACTCTCAACATTTTTTGCGATGGATTTGATTTTGGGCGGTATTACTACTGATAAGGGGACTAAATCCATCCCTTAGAGAAAATGAAACTGAGATGGATGGGTATTTTTTTGGGAAATTTCCTTTAGTTTAAAGTTTAAATAAGAAATTAATTTTTCACAACTTATTTTACTTTCTTATCATTTATGGGTTTTTTAATGAAAAAATTTAAAAATTTTAAAATTTTTTAACTAATTTTTATCAATTTTTATTGCTAAAAGATATACATAGTTTGCAATTAAAATTAGATAAATCAAAAAAAAAAAGAAAAGACAAAATTTATACTATATAAATTCATAATAAGAATTAATTTTTCGCCTTAGCATGCTGCTTTGTTCTTGTAATTCTTTCATTAGCTTTTCATTTTCCTATAGAATTCTTTCTAATATTATCCAATCAATTTAAGGCTTCGTCATACCATCCATATAAGTACACCCATACCATATAATACCTAACTATGCATCCCATAAATCGCCCAAGCCTGGTATAATCCATCCGATGATGACCCCTACATAACAAAAAAATATTGGTCCTATATAAGAGCGTAACTGCTCAATTGGAATATCTGGAAAATTATTTTGTAGGTATTTCATAGTTTCTGGTCCAGCTTGTGAATCAAGAATTATTCCAGTCAATTAGTTCCTTAGTTTGCAGATAATATTGTCCATAAAGATTATCTGAAATCAATAAAGATCTATCACGGGATCTTTCAAGGCCCTCCCAACTGATTCTCCATTAAATGTATTCAAGAATGCTTTAAATACTGTTGCATTTGTTGAATAGCAAGAAGTATCAAAATATTAAAGCAGGGAAAAATTTGAGATTTCATTTTTATTTTATATTACAAAAGTATAATTTTATTTTAAATATTTTTAAATAGATATTTAAAAATAATTAGAATATCTTTTAATTAACTTAATTATGGAAAAAACAAACTTTTGGAAAACTAAATTTGCTTAAATTTCAATTCAATCTTTAAAATTAAAAAGATTTCATTAAAATAAATGTTAAAAAATGAAAATAATTAACAAAAAGTATAAATAAAGCATAAAATTAAAAATAGAAAAGATTTGTATGAAAATCTGAGTGAGTTAGTTTAAAAGATTGATGAATAAATGTGAAATTAAATTTACAAAATAAAAATGATGAAGTATTATTGTAGTTTGAAAAATTAAATATGAAATTAATTGCCTCAAATTAATTGTGGGCTATCAAAATCTGTCTCCTCTAATTCTGCGGGCGAGTAAAATGTCTTTGGGCATAATGGTAACTCTCTTGGCATGGATAGCGCACAAATTTGTATCTTCGAAGAGTCCAACGATGTAAGATTCAGCTGCTTCCTGAAGTGCAAGTAATGATTGACTTTGGAATTTGATCTCAGTTTTATAGGAAGTCGCAATCTCGCGCACCAGTCTTTGGAAGGGCAGTTTCCTAATCAGCAATTCACTTGACTTCTGCAGTTTGCGAATTTCTCTTAGTGCCACTGTTCCAGGTCTGAAGCGATGGGCCTTCTTAAGTACGGTCTGTTTGCCGTCTTGCACAGTCACCTTCCTTGCAGCTTTGTTCATTAAGTTCTTTCTGGGAGCTTTGGCGCAATGCATCTTTCTTGCGGTTTGCTTGGTTCTTGCCATTTTAGAGTAATTTATTTGGAATTTAAAAAGTAGAAGTTATATATTTATTATAGAGGTGAAATTCATTTATTCAGTCACTATAAATATTTGAATATTCAAATCAGTTCAAATACTCTTCATAATTAGAATTTCTATAATAAATATATAACTTCTACTTTTTAAATTCCAAATAAATTACTCCAAAATGGCAAGAACCAAGCAAACCGCAAGAAAGATGCATTGCGCCAAAGCTCCCAGAAAGAACTTAATGAACAAAGCTGCAAGGAAGGTGACTGTGCAAGACGGCAAACAGACCGTACTTAAGAAGGCCCATCGCTTCAGACCTGGAACAGTGGCACTAAGAGAAATTCGCAAACTGCAGAAGTCAAGTGAATTGCTGATTAGGAAACTGCCCTTCCAAAGACTGGTGCGCGAGATTGCGACTTCCTATAAAACTGAGATCAAATTCCAAAGTCAATCACTACTCGCACTGCAGGAAGCAGCTGAATCTTACATCGTTGGACTCTTTGAAGATACAAATTTGTGCGCTATCCATGCCAAGAGAGTTACTATTATGCCCAAAGATATCTTGCTCGCCCGCAGAATTAGAGGAGACAGGTTTTGATTATATACAATCATTTTGGTGCAATTAATTTCCGATTTAATTTTTGAAACTTCAATAATGCTTCTTCATTTTTATTTTGTAAATTTAATTTCACATTTATTCATCAATCTTTTAAACTAACTCACTCAGATTTTCATACAAATCCTTGCCTTTAAACAGTCTACTTGCAATTTCTTCTAAAGCATCGAAGAAGCTATTTAAATCCATTTAGCTATTTTCACTTTTTCTTACTACATTCTTGTATAATTTACCTTACTTTATATTTGAATATATTTTTAATTTAATCTTTTATTATTTAATTTTTTATATATTGTTTTTATTATTGTATATAAGATCGTAGTGTGCTTTTAAGAGGCCTGCATTAGTTAATCCTTGAAATTTGCTTAGCCTTTAGAATTAAGAACTTGAAATCTGATCGCAACCTTTTGAGCCAGCTAATTTTTAAAAGATATTTTCGGCCACAGAGTAGAGATAGTACTAATCATAATGAGTTTGCTATGTGGGTAGTATTCGTTTTAGACAGCCAAATTCAGAGAAATCATCATTAATTCAGATTGATTGTTTGGATCTTATTATTATTCATAGCGAGCTATTTAAGTGTGCCCAACAAGTTTCAAAGTATCTGATATTAACATACACTTCACATATTTATCCAATTCAGATAACGTCTGCTCTATGTCAATATAATTGAAATAAGACATTAATATAAAATAGAAGAGACAAAATTGTAAATTTTACACTGGTGTTTTATTTACAATTTATGTAAGAGCCAATTACAAATTAAAATCTTCATTTATTGAAATATAAGATTCGTATAAAATACATAAACGCCATATTTTCAAAATATTTTAATTTGTTTGACATATTTACATTTCAAAGACACTTTTTTTTTAAAAAAATTAAATTATCTTAAAAAATCGATTATGCATTTTATCTCAGGAATAATTAGGAAACATTAAATAATATTGAATAACTAATCACCATTAGGGAGTTCTTTATCGATGTATACGTTTAAAGACTAGGGTTTGCATTAATCTCTATTAGCCATACATTTAACTGTTCATCTATCATTACATCCAACCCAAGTATTTGAAAAGCATTTAGGGTTCGTGTTTTCAGAGTTAATGAAAGCAGTGATATGCATTTTTAAGATAAGGTTCTAGAGCGATTACTGTTTTGATTGATATATCTTGAATTTATCTTTTGAGATGCCTAATGTCTCTCCCATTTTACAGTAAATGCTTGTATATGTTAGTCAACAATCGCTTTGAAGCTTAGCTATCTTTGTAAAACTCCTCTAAATATTAATGATGAGTTATCATTTAAATTCTTACCTTCAGGCTGTACGAACTTGCTTGAATTTTTATTGAGGGAGAAGTTAGTCAAATGCATGTAGAGGTTTTTGATATTCTAATGATCAGGTTTTCTATAGTTATTGGTACAGAATCTGGCGAGTCCTTCATCGCACAGATAAGCCTCAATCTAATCTATGCCTTTAATCACCACATAAATTCTGAAATCGAACTTCTTCTTATCTATAAGATAAGGATTTTCAATGTATCTCTGCACTATGAAGTCAGTAGTAAGAGCTGATTTAGGTAACTCACTGAACTTCTTTACTAGGAATATGCCATCACCCCCTCTTCCTCTAGAAGGCTTTGCTATAAATGTGTAACCTGGAAAGGCTCTCATGTACTCTTCTAGTTCATAGGCTTCATCTGGTAACAAAAATGAGGGAGGGGTAAAATTGAACTGATCAGGGAAGAAACGCTAAAGCCGACTGAGGATAACACAGAAAACATTTTTCTTTGCAAAATGCTACCTAAAATATAAACAACCAAAGTCTAGGTCTTACATCCATTAGGGGGTAACGATTCACTTGAGCATTTCTCATCCTTATCACATCTATATCAGTGATCTCTCAGAGCCAGCCCATACCAAAGAATATTTCCATCTCCTGCAGTTGCTGTCTCTTTATAGCCATTTTTATCAATCACGTACTAGACAGTATCTAACTCTGCTCTACAATAAAAATGAAAATAAAATGATTAGTATTGACTGTCAGTTTTAGCTTTCTTCTGTTATCTTTTTTCCTTCCTAATTTTATTGTTACTTAGGCAGAGGTTAAATAGTGGTTGTCATGTTTTGCGTTTGATAGTGGCATTATAATCTAGCTTTCTTGAATTTGAGTTGGCTGGGTGGATTAATTAGGATGATTTTCAGACATTAAGTTATTGATTAGAGCTTATTGCTAATTATCTTGTTGACTATTTACTATTGCATTAAGATAGGGCTACTCTTATACTGAGTTTCTCTCTTTCAGTATATTACTGTAATTATCAACCAGCAAGCTATTTTCTTACTCGCTCTGAGGATTAAAGCTAGTGAGGGTTTTTCTTTCTAAATTTGTCTAATCAATAAAATAGAGTAATTATATGAGAAGTATAATTATAAATCGGTGGTGGTATTAGTTCTCTTATAAACCTAGGAAGTAGAAGTATTAACTTTCATATCTTCTAGTCTTTAATTTTGCATTTCAATCTCTTTCTTCAAGTCAGAGGATACAGTTGGCATCGAGAATTGAGGCTTGCAAGGTTCTTCATCTTTATTTCCAACCAAGTTAAACCTTAAAATTATGGATATTCAATTAAAGTCAATTTTTTTAATATTTAAAAAATCCTTTGAGGTTTCTATAAGTTTATTATAGAAAGAGTTTGAAGATCTATTTTTCTTAGCTGTACTTTAATTTGAGTTATTGACACTCATGCTAGAGCTTGCAGGTGGCTACAGCCCATTTATGTTACTGGGTTACTAGTTGGATTAGTTTTTCTAACTACTCAATTTAAGTTGAGTTTTATTAGCAATGTCCTCTGCTTAGTTGCTTGGAGAGAGTCCATTTACCTTTTGGAATAAAAGTTGATTGAGGTTCTAGTTCATTCCATGAGTTTAGTTTTGCTTTATCTGGCGAGTCAGTGAACCTAGAAAATTAAATTTGAAGTTAAAATAGAAATAGCTTGTCATTGGATTAGGGCTTTGGAAGAAATGTGCTAGTGTTTAGGGCAGCTGATGGAGGAGTGGGAGTGGAACTCAAATGCAAAGGCACTGTGTTTATAATTTGCTGTCCATAGTTACTCAAGCCTCCATTTACGTTAGAAGAGGAGTTGGGGGCTCCACTGCCACTTATGTGCTAAGGAGCATTAAATATCACCATATTAGACCCATTAGAGTGAGTCTGTCTGTTTGTAACTTAAAAAGCATTTGCCTTGCTTGAAGAGTAGCTCCCGTTATTCATGTGATGACTGCTTGAATTAGCAGTACCATTATTAAGTTTCTTAGCTGTGCCTTGATTAGAAGATGAGGATTATTGCTATTGTTGTTTGATCTTAAAGCTGGATTAGTTAGCCATAATTTGTTGCTTAGTGCCGTATTAATTAACCTGAGATACGTTTAGAAACTTAGGATGCTGAGTTTGTGATTATATGGACTGAGTGAATTAGGGATTGACACTTGGAGAAATATTTAGCGTCATTCTTTTCTAATCAACTTAGGAGGATGATGCCTTGAAGCTCAAATCTTTCTAAGTTAGGGTTTTGAGTGGGAAGAGCGGAAAGTCTCTTTGGGCTGAGGCCCTTAGACCCCAGGGAATTAGCTGTTATTGAACTGCTATGGTTTAGCAGTCTGGAAATGGTCTTCTATAGACATGGACTTGAGATTGTTGTTATCCGTGTAGGAGGAGTCTATTTTCTCCATTAAGATTATTCGATAATTGGAAATTATCCACGATCAAATAAATTATAACAGGTTAATCTTAGAATAATTCGAATGTTACTCTTCCTTCTTATGTTAAACATAAGTATTTCAGATTATAGTGAGCGAGTGAGTGACTTACCAAGAGCATTTTAGTTTAAGACTACTACAACTAGCTTGTCCTTCAGAATCAATATTGACAAGTACAAAGTCTTGAATCCTATCTGAAAAGGCACTGTGTACGATCTGAACTTGAGCCCATTTTTCAATTGTCTTGAGATAAAATAAAAACATCGGTTATAGATCTTGTTGTTGCTTTTACTTATTAGCTTGGTAGACTATGGAACTGATTTTACGCCAGTAAGCACTGCCAGGATTCTTGAGATAGACGAGCTAATTAGTTTGAGTGTTAGGCATAACTATATCGATATAACCATCCTTATCAAAGTCAACCACATAGATGTGAAAGGAAGGCCCACTCAGTCTCTCCATCGTCAAATATTACTGCAGTAACAACAAATTATCACTATTTTTTCAGTGAGATGATGTTCTGAGTGATCTCAACGTACATCCAGTTGGGGTCAAAGTTTTTGATGAGTGCCAGTTTCTAACTCTTGGTGATAATTATGATGTCTTTGTAGTCTCTCTGTTCAAGTGGGGCTGTATCAACAAGCAAGAACTTGCCGCACTCAGGGTCTATCTTATCAGACTGAAACTGAAACTTGCCTCCTTGCACTGCTCTTAAAATCACCGTCTTCTCTCCTCCGTCTTCCAAAAGGATGTCCAGGGAAATTATCAAGTCATAAACATCGTCATTGTTTATATCATCCACTAGAAAAGAGCCAATCCTAACATCTCCTTATTCTCCTGCAAACATCTGTAGATCTGAGGTGGCTTTCTTGATATCAAAGAGGACTGTGGGCGTCCAAATAACTTTGTGGAAGGAGGTCTACTTAGTGAAGATGAGTATGCGTTTTCTGTCAGCTGTTATCTGAAGAACGTCTTCTCTTGAATCCCTGTCGAAGTCGATGATGAGTGCTCCACTTGAAGCTTGGCTGGAGATGTTATTGAGTCTTAAAGTGGCAGAGGCTCCTCTGATGTTGCTGAGCCAGGAAGCATTCTTATTGAACTCATAGACGAACAAGTCCATCTCTTTGTCATTGGAGATATAAGCAGGCCACAGCTTGGAGTAGGTGGAGACTCCCTCCGCAACTTAGAAAGACTTCCAAGTTGAATTCAGTAAATCTAAAGCATGATAAAAATGTAAAGGTCTATTTACTCTGGTAAGTGGGCTGAGTGAAGTTGCTGCGGAAGTTCTATCCGCGATAAGAGTCTCTGAAGAACCCAAAACAAAAGCACTGCTCTAGGAATAAAGCAGACAAAACTAATATGAGTTGTATGTTGAGTATTTTCATGAGCCCTTTATTTATATTTGTTTTCATTTTCATATTTAAATTAAAATAATTTAACTTATTTACATCGTAATGAGTGTATTTTTGAATAATTTATAGCTTTGTATACATTGTTTATAAGCTTCTAGTTAACACTTTAGTTTTATACTGTGAAGGAGAAAGAGGTTGCTGCTGTCAGAATATAATGCAGTTGTTGGTAAATTCGTTTTATCCCTCTATCTCGTTATCTTCTACTATATGGTTTATCTTGTCAGCCTTCATCTGCCTCGTGGACACTTGGTAGTAGTTGCTGAAAATCTACACACTCAATTACAATAGATAAGCAACTTACTTTATTGTTTAAGATCAAGGCTGTACTATTATCTTGAAATAATGAAATTAAATTACTTTATCTCTAATGATGATTCCACTTGTAGTGTTTCCAAAGATACTATTCTTTTCCACTCGAGGGAAACTACTTCCACTGATAATAATTCCCGATCTTTGGTTCTCGTAGATGTTGTTCTCTGTGATATGAGGACTACTATCAAACATAATCAAGCCATCGTTGTTATCATAGATCTGGTTGTTCTTGATCCAGCAGAATCCACTCTCTATCACAAAGATACCCTCACTTCTTGAAGAGTAGATATGGTTGTTGTAGATTACTGTATCAGAGGAGTTGTCTCCACCAAATGCGATGTTAGCTTTGAAGTTGGTGAAAATGTCATTGCCTTCTATATGGGCTGAAGTACCCTCCACAAGTAAGATCCCTTGGGCAAAGTTTGAGTTTATCTTATTCTTAATGATAGTGATTGAGGCTCCCTCAAGAGCTTTAATACCTGCTCTACGATTACTAGCTATGGAAGGATTCTTCTCAATACGTGTGAAGTTTTCCTTGCCAGCACAAACAATTCCATTATCTTTGTTCTTCTCAATCACGTTGAATTTAATGGTGCCATCGCAGCGCACGAAGTTCTTTGCTATGGTGACAATTCCACTCTCGAAGTTCTAACGAATGGTGTTCATGATAATTAGTGGGTCTGCAGACAGCACTTCTATTCCACTTTGGCACTTGACGATGTTGCAACCCTTGATCTTTGCTCTGTTGCCTCTGTGCACACGGATACCCATTCCATCAATATAGTCTATCTTAGCTCTGAGAATGTACTACTTAGCTTCATTTCCTTGGCAGTAGATACCTACGTTAGCTCCTTTGGTTATTTCACAGTCCTGAATGATAACTTGATTGCTGCTCTCAGCCACTGAGTAGATAGCTCCTGCCTTGAAGTTAGTGAATCTTGTAGAACTCATTACTACGTCAGAGTTAACGAACAAGCATCCACTAGTCAAAAGAAAAAATAAATGCTGTTGAGTCAAGTTGTTATCGTTTCCCATAAATTCGCAGTTTACTATGTTAACTCTTGTACCAGGCAGAGACACCAAGCAGGGAATCTTTTGAATGAGATTTTTAGGAAGAGATCTGAGGGAGATGAGGCAGTTACGCAAAATAAGTCCTCCCTTCTGAACCATGATTACTGTGTTCATGTCTTTCTGAATATCATATTCGGACAAGTATTTAACGTTTGCCTTTCGAGCCATAAATCAAAATATAATTTAATCTATCTAACTTAAATAGCTTTGCTAAGTTTATTGTCTTCATTATACTGACTCTGCGCTTGGACTTAGTTGAACTTAGCAACTATATTGATACCACTATGCGCTAGCAATATCTTCTTTATGACGACGTAAGAGTCTTTGTCTTTTAGGTCTACTCTGATTACAGGCCCATCATTACCGAGTAAATAAACTGGCTTGTCTTTATCTCTGGGCTCGATCTTTATTCCAGGCTTAGTTATCTTCACATTCAAAATAAATCATCAATGAATTCCTCCTCTCAGTTACTTTCAAATTGAATTGCAGGTGTAGACTCCCTCACAAAGTTTAATGATCGTTCCTTCCTCAGCAAGTTAAAGTGCCTCATCAAGACTCTTTACCTCTCCGTTGTCCATGTCCACTATGATCTTCTTTACAAACTTCTGCTTTCCGAAAGGAGTAGTCTTTTCAACGGGCCTCTCAAGCAAAGAGCTGCCGATAGTCTTGGCTCCAGCATTCAAACTACCTTATCCTCCAAGGCCAGAAGCAGTGTTAGATAAAAGCAAGCCGTCATTCCTCGTTTCCTTAGCTTTATTGGTGAGAGTGATTGAGTTTTAATGGTTATGATTTTTGAGAGTGGGCTGCCCTTATGAAGCAGTGTTCTTTGTCATAATTAGACTTTTGTCTCTTCCTTGCTTTTGCTAAATGAAGGAATGAGATAAAGAAATGAAGCAATGAGTAACTTACATTTAGCTTTTCCTCTTCTGAGTTGGCAGTCTTTTTATTGGTGATGGTGGCTCCGCTGTCAGCAGCCTGAGTGTTATAGTTATCATTCACCCCACTGGGATTAATGCTGCTATCATCAAACTATAAATGAACTTCATAATAAATCATTAAACTCTTATAATAAATACTCTTAGCGTTGTTATTGATATTTTGTTAGTTAGAGGTATTTTTAGTATTTGCTTCAATAGAGTCAATAGCAGCTACTCTGTTGGCAGCTCCATTAGAGGGACCTCTACTTTTGTTCTGCTGTGCCTGAGCTGTTCTCTGTCCCTGCCCGTCCTAATCAAAGTAAGTATAAAAGTTTATAACAAAAAGTAACAAAAGGGAATAAGGAAATACAACAACTAATTGACAAGACAGAACTTTTCTCCCTCAAAAATTAACGAAGGAGTATCAATAATATCAAATAACTCTAATGGATGTTTGAAAGTGAAATCTAGATTCCTTAAACTTGCAAGTTTATTCTTATATAGCTAATCAATTATTTTTAATATTTTTTAAAGATAAGTTTACCATTGCTAAGTTTATGTTTATTTGAAATATTTTTTTAAAAATTGTATAAAAGACACAAGCTAATAATTTACTATACGGATGGTTAGACTTCAATGAATTTGTGAATAGAAAATTGGGCTAATAAGTTACTTACATTCTTATCCTGCTCCTATTCTTCTTCCTCTTCAGACTCGTCGTCTTCTCCCCTCACTAATCCTGCGCCCTCCACATTAATTCTGTGATCCTCCACTTCTCCTAATAAACAACTCAAATTTTAATTTTATTTATTATATTTATTATTTAATTTATCTCTTTCTTTATTTCGTCCCACTCTGCTTCAGTCTGCTCGTAGTTGGGGTCATACTGGAATACATTAGTTTCCTCCGCTGTCTCCAGTTAATCCTCACTATCTTCCAAACTCACATTATGAGTTATCTTGTCTTCCTCCTCCACCAGGTCTAGCTCAGGGATGACGCCAGGGTGCTCTGCAAAGCGAGTCTTCCTAATCGCAAACAGGTTCTCAATTGTGTATTGCACCTTCTTGGCTATCTCTCCCTCGTGCAGGATAGTTCTAAATCGCTCGAAGATTGCATTCACTCCTGCGGGAGTCACATCAGTAAGTACCTGTCCACACTCTACCATAAAGTCTGCTGCTATCTCCACAGAGTCCTCAGTTGGATTTTCTAACATCAGAGTCAGGAGTTCAAGTCCTAGAATCTCATTCACCACTTGCTAAAATTATCCATTTTATTGGTTTAGTTGTATATGTTATAGTTAACAAAATGAGCAAGCATGCGAGTTGTAGCCATGCACACGATCTTGTTGTTGCGTTTGTAAGCCTTCTAGAATTGAACGATATATCTGTTGATGATGAGTCTCACCAGATAAAATAAACATACACATCAAGAGATCTGGGAGCTTGGTATTAATCACAGCAATTAGAGCAGAGTAGACATGTGAGAAGTTAGGTGAGGCCATTTGTGCTTTCATAATTGCTCTTGCCAGCAGACCCTTTCCTCTCAAGAGGTTTTCGTTGAAGAGTTCAAGAATGATGTTTTAGATGTTTGCTGTGTTGACCTTATTGACTATTCCATTGATGGACTTGCGCAGTTGCTCCCACATATACTTTTAGTGCTCCATTGAACTCTTCTCCTTGTTCTTTAACTCCTCAAGCATAGCCTTCATCTTGAAAGGAGGCATGTACACTTAACGAATAAATTTAACGAAGATTAAATAACACTCCTCCAGCAGCTGATGGCAAGAAAGCATTCCTCAGTCCTTCTGGCTTAGGAGGTGGCTTTATAGACGCTAAGAGTTCTTCTGGCTTTGAGTCAGGCACTGCAGACTACTTCTCATTTCTGTCAGCCTCATTCCTTTGCCTGGGATACTTTTATTCTTCTTTTGAAACGTGTTATCTCTTTCTGTCGGACTGAGAGCTATGGTCTCTTGGAGATCTGCTCCTTGATCTCCTGCTTCTTCTATCTCTAAAAAGAAGGTAAATTAATTTGAGAAGTCTATGAGAACGTTCATCCCTTCCTCTGTTAAAATAAAATAGTTCTTATTTCTAGAGTGATATCTATCCCTGCTTGAAGAATGCGATAGAGAACTCCTCCTTCTCTTTCGATCTCGATGACTGTCCCTTCTTCCTTTGTTGTTGTCTCTGTTGTATTTAGTAGACTTGTCTTTTCTTTCATCAGAAGACGTAAGTTAAAAGAATAAACGAGTGATGCCTATTATGTCTTCTTCTTGAGTGGTCCCTTGACGAAGATGAGGAAGAGTGTCTCCTCCTCCTTTCTGTGCGGTCTCTGCTTCTATCGCTCTTTTCATTATTTCTACTCTTCTCTCTATTTAGCAGATAAGTTAACTTCATAATTAATTTATTTCCTTATTCTACTTACTGTTTGAGTGTGGCTTAATGATCACCATCCCTATTCTTAAATTCAGCAGTAGTAGGCTCTTTTAGCATTTCTAATTTTATTATAATTGTTGCTCATTATTATTTAAACTCAATATTATTAAGGAAGCGCTTAAATTACATAAGAGAGTGACACAAATTGTAAACATATCTTCTTATTACATTTGTATATATCTGAAATGGAAAGCTACACTATGGATCCATCAGCTAATCCAGCCCTCAACTACGATTTCTTGAAGCACATGCAAGATCAGGGCTGCAACATCGAAAGCTTGATAGAGCTGAGACATGACATTCACATGCACCCTGAGGGAGGATTTCAAGAGCACGAGACACACAGGAAAATCAAAGAGAAGCTATTGAGCATTGGAGTCCTAGAGGAACAGATTAAAGTAGTGGCCAAAACTGGCTTCGTAGTGGATATCTAAGGAACTGCAGAAACCGCAGAAGAGTAGACTGGTGTCAACTGCATAGCTCTTAGGGCAGAATGGATGGACTTCCCCAATTCCTGAGGATAACCCACAGTTGCCTTATAAGAGTGTTACTCCCTTCGCCCACATGTGTGGCCATGATGGCCATATTTGTGTTTAACTGGCAGCTGCCTAGGTAATCGTGAAAAACAAACACAAAATTTCCTAAGAACAAGAAAATTAGACTTCTCTTTTAACCGGCTGAGGAGGGTCCAGGTGGTGCTGAGCCTATGATCAAAGAAGGATGCCTCGATGGCGTTGATGAAGTTTATGGATTCCATAACATCCCTCATTTGATAATCTAAGTTTATTACTCAGTTCAATGAGGGAGAAGTGAGGATATGCGCTGGCCCTATCCTTGCCCAAGTTTCAGTAATTAAAATCACAGTTTATGGGAAGGGTGGACACGCCTCTGTGCCTCATCTATCTTAAGACGTGATAACTGCAGGTTCCTTCATTCTTAGCAACCTCCACACCATCAAGTCACGATGCATTATTACATAATCATTTAATACCTTGCATTGACAGCAAGGAAAATTTCGTGTTCACTCTTTGCCAATTTGACAGTGGATTCACTCACAACGTTCTTCCAGATAAAGCCTTTATGCAAGGAACGATCAGATCCTACAACAAAGAAGTCCTTGCAAAGATAAAAGAGAAAATTCACTTGATTGCAGAGAATACTGCCCTTACCTTTAACTGCAGAGCAGAGATCGAATTCATTGATATGTATCCAGCTACTATCAATCACTTGAATGAGACTAGACACGTACAAAGATTAGCACGCAAGTATCTTGGGGATCATCTAGTTCTAGAAGAGGAGCTTCCTCTCACAGCTCTTAATCAGATTTGATTTTTCATATAAGCGAGTGAAGACTTCTCCTTCTTCTTGGAAAATAAGCCAGGATGCATGTTCTTCCTTGGCACTAAGAAGCCTTCAGAGACAGTCACCAAGTCTCTTCACACTAGCACCTACGATTTCAATGATGACATGATAGCCTATGGAGGTTATATCTATGCTCGTATAGTTGAAGACAGATTGGGAGTCAAGATCTTTAATGAATGAACTTATTTACAATAATTATTCATTTGACTCTGTAATTGCTCAGATTAGATATGAGAGATTTTGTGTTTGGATTTTAAAATCAAATTTGAGATAAGTTTATAACTGCGCAATAAACAAATGGCTTCCAAATCGAAGGAATTCTTTTCCTCAAATCCTCAGCCAGGTTATGGATCTTTTCAAACCCCACAACCTCCTCCACACTTTGTGATAAAGCATCCCTCTATGAGCAGTTAGCAACCTCATGATTTGAGATCCACTTAATTTGCAAATTTGCAATCCCTACAAGCTGCTAGTTCACAAGCAATACCTCCAACCAGCATTTCAAGAGATAGCCATCACTTAACTCACTAAAACTTCCAGCAGAATAGGTTTCTTAATCACCATCTAGCCTAATTTCCAACTCATCATAAAAACAAAGCTGATCTTCAAAACTAAAAGTAACCTTGGTCTCCTGTTAAAGGCAATCCAAATCATGTCTTCAAGCAAGGTTCTGTGAATCAAAGTGAGAGATTCTCAGGAATAGGTGATCAGAAATTTAGTCAAAGTTTGGTTAAAGCAGCATTATATTTTTATTATAAGTTTGAGACCTCTAGATCAGAATCAGCTTCCTTCTCTTGGATTTAGTATTCCCTAGAAATAGAATAGCTTTGACCCAAATGCTTTTGCGACTGACAAGAAGTACTTATTTGGGCGACCTCCCTAAGTTCTGTTAGCATTTACAGCCCCAGTTAAAGTTGTAAATCTGCTAGGGAATTGATTTGAATGTATTTTAAATTTCCCCTTGACTTTGGATTTGAATAATCTTGCGGCATCTTTGACTAACCTCAACAACTTGTAAGTATTAGACTGAATCACTTCTTTAATGAGAAATAACTATCTACATTAGGTCTGAGAGCGCCCCCAGCCTAGAGAGCAGCCAGTTGTTCCAAGCGCTGTTTCTTTTGAAGAAGATCATGATTAGACTTGGAAACTTGATTATGACTTGGATTTTAGAATTATTGCTCAATATATGACATGCACTGATGTGAACGAGCCTCTCTTCCAGCAGAACAAGAGCAGACTCCACAGAATCAAGCGAGGACTCAGAGACTTTATCAAGAGCTTTGCAATCAAGGATGCAGTCAGAACCAAAGTCTCCTAAGTCCTCATTGATACAGAGGCCATAACAAACCAGGCACTTAACTTTAATCCCTAGTGGTCATTTGATCACCTAACAACTCAAAATTGTTATAAGCGTAGTGAATAGATTTAAAATTAAGGGAGCCCTTAGAGATAGAGCAACTCTCAATTGTCAGCAGGAGCAGATTTGAAACCTCCAGTGATTGTGAAGAGTTAAGTTGTAAGAATATTAAAATAAACTATCGTTATTAGGTGTGTGCTGACTTGCTGGGAAAGAGACAGAGAGAAGTTGAGCAGCAGGTTTACAGACAGATGGCCACTGATCGAAACAAATCTGCTACTTCTTTAGCAAACGTTTCCTGCTTCTAAAAGATTCAAGAAGGATATGATCCTTGATGACCCAGCAGACTAAAAGCACTCTCAACCCTCAACTAGTTAGTTTACTGCTCCCTCCTCCTAAGATGCTCACCAAATATATAAATATATAATATTAGAATATTATATTCATTTAAAGTGATAAGGAGTCATCGTTTTCCTTACTTGTAGGGAAATCTATAGTTATTCCTAAGAAAAGCCGTTTCTTGACTTTCTAGGATGCAGAGAAGCTCTTGGGCCAAGAAACTGCCAAGCCAAAGGCAAAGTCAGCTGCAGAAACGCATTAGATCCTAAACTTTGAAAAAGCCAACTTCATCTCTGGCAAGTTCGCTTAATGCAAGTTCTTCAATCCCTCTTCCTCTAAAAAGAAAATTGAGCCTTCAAATGAAAACTGATCCTACTCTTCCTTTGCAAACCCATTTATCAATTTGCATATCTTGCTTTATATATTTTGCTAAATTTGAACTTAATCATGTCTGAAGTTGAACAATTAAAAAATAAATTTAATTATTAAATAAAGCTTGGCTGAAATTTGAGAAGCAAGCCTTAGACTGAGTTTGAGTGAGGAGTTGAAATGCGAGTGGGCTTGATAATTATTTTTGATATTGATTGCTTTAACTGAAATGGTTGTACAAGATTTATAAGATTTGTTTATTTGTAGACTTCTATTCTTTATTATTCTTTCTTTTAAAGAGAGCATTATAATTTTAAATTGGCCTAAACATTTGCGTAAGAAGAAATAAAACGAGTACTCTGAGATAATGAGCTATTGTATGATGCTGCCATTCGATAACAAGTCTGGAAGTCTGATGAGTTGCTTGAGAGATCTGACTGTGGCAAAGAGCAGAGACCTTGGAAAGGAGGAGTAACTAGAGTATGATTTGATGTTGGGGGAGATCCTTTGGCAGGTCAATCTATTTGAAAAGATAAGGCAGTGGTGTCATACCAATTATATAATTAATATTATTATATAGTTTCAGTAGGATTCTTTTATATAAATGTAATTGAGAAATAATATTTTTATCATCTTAGATTAAGAAACTATATCCTCTTTTGTATGCGGTTATATCGAATTTCAATATAGAAAACTTTAAATATATTAAAAGAAATATAAGAATCTTGATGGAAAGGCGAGACAATGATTTCCTCTTCTCTAATTTATTCATGAGTATAAATGCAATGCATAATTTGAAGAGCTAGAAACCTAATTAGAAGAAGGTAGTTGAGAAATACCGAGAGGAGAAGGTGCAGATTTAGACTAATAAACTGCAGGAGGAGAAGGCCTTCGTCCTACAACGCTATCTCAAAGGCTACTAAGCTAGAATGAAACTCCGCAAACAATAAACACTCACTAACTATATATGTATATTAAATCAGAGTGTGATTAGTTTACGAGGGAGAGCTGGCCAAGAACATCGGAGATTTAGAAAAACTGAGCCAGTTAATTCTAATGCAAAAGAACCAGACTTTCTATCTCCCTCTTAAGAATATTCATTTCTATTTCAATTTTAGAACTTCTTACAGCTTGTGCGATAATTCAACTTGCTAAAGAGACTAAGAATATGGCCTAAACATCGAAATAAAAACTATTATATCAAGTAATCTCTGAGATAGTGATAGGGCTTTCTAAATGGCTGTAGAGGGGCTTAGAGAAGCCTGAGAATAATTTCTTAATCTCTCTCTTTTCTAAGAGTTCTCAGGCACCTCCAGCTTTGAAGGAAGTCGGGAGGACAAACTACCCTCTCTTCTTGAAAGCCATTTTTGAGATGCTGCCTGATATAGGAATGTCGATAATATAAGGCAGTGGATTTTTGCTCCTAGTAGACTAGAGTTGCATGTAGCTTTCGAAGGTATTCCTCAAGAAAGAAAGAACATGGTAACTATGGCCACCAAGACTGCTCTATGCCTCGTGGCTGGATTTTCAAAGGCAGATAATCAAAGTTATAAAAGATAATAGATTAAAATTATTGCTAATAGTTTAGAACTTATGAGCACTTCATCGCTTTGCAGTTTAATTTCGTGAATGAGTTCCTCTCTATTCCAAGCATCCTGAGATATGTCGTTCCTTTCTTGAAAGCAAATGCTTTCTCTCCTCTTTCTGCAACTGATCTCACTTTGCCAGAAGCTATCAGCTTTAAGGATCATAATAGTTTAATGTTATTATATATTTATGATTTAAATCTTTACTCTTCCTACTACTTCTCAAAGCAAGTGGACATGTCAGTAGTAGAGCGAGAGGAGCAGAAGAAAGACCACGAAGGCAACTTACTGCAAGAACTCAACAAGGATGAGAGAAAGATGTTCATCTTTGCAAACACCTTTGAGCTATTGCATACCATTCTGATAGATAAGATGGACGCTTTCAAAATATACCCAGTTCTCCAAGTACTTGAATTAAGTGCGCAACACCTTCCTAAACTATCAATCATTAACATCAATAATGTTTTAGTATGGTTATTTAAGATTAGGAGAATCTTTGATTTAGAGAATGCTTCCATAGACGACTACATTATGGTTACCATCCTCAGAAACTAGCTCAATATTTATAATCACTCTTTTAAATTCTAAGCTGTCTGCAATCCTTGACTTCAAAACCACTTCAAAGATATTCGGACACATCTTCGGAGAGACAGTCAATAAAAAGCACTCTATCTTCGAGGACTCTTTCAATCCCCAAGCAGCCATCGCTCTCACTAAAGTCTACTCCACAATCCTTATGATCAATAAAAATAAAAGCTTTGTATATTTTTAATTACGATTTCTAAAGGAAGCCAAAGAGTATTTCAGCAGATAATTCTAGGCATCGCTTTCAACGAACCAGTGTTGTTCAAACTGTGGCGCTTCATTGACGTTTACTGCGGTATAGAGTCTCTGCTTGTGAGGAATGTGCGAGAGTCAGCCTATGAGTAGTACAACTCGTTTGTGCACTCGCTCAGTCTCTTCTGCTTAGCCTTCACCAGAAACCTGTGGGTGACTAGCTTTGAAGACTTCCTGAAGAACCCTAGTACTTTGAGAGGAAGGATGTTGTGGGTATGGTCTAACTACTTCAAATAGAGTAGTTTATTTAAAATGTGTGTGTTTATATTTCTTCGGCCTCTTATAATAGACTTGATAGTGGAGAACAAGACAGCATAACCAGCCATGCTTGATGAAGTTCGTACTCTATTCAAGCAGTGTTCTGTTGAGGCTGCTGCATGAGTAGTTTGCAATTAAGGATTATATTGACCCCACTGCCTGGGACATAAAGGAAGTTAACTGGACAAAACATCCTCAAAACTTAGGACTTCCCTCCAGAGATCAAAACGAATCATCTAGTTCATGCCTGAATCAGATATTATAAAGTATAATGAATGCATTCCCTTTGACGTTAGAGCCACCCTCTCTTTTAGTAGACATACTAAATAAATGATTATATTTATTGACGATAAAGAATGATGTGTCGAAGAACTAGTACGTTTAGAAGGTGTAAGTGTAAATCAGGAGAAGCAACTTGTTCTAAGATGGCTTTCACGCCTTCAGTAAGGTTGGTAACCTGAAGTCTATAGTGGGAGTGGTATTTATCAATGAAATGGGAATGAGAGAAGAGGGAATGGATGCAGGAGGTCTTTTCAAAGAGTTCTTAGTTAATTACAAGTTTATTTATAATTATAATTATAGTAAACTTGGCGTAGATAGTATTCAACCCAGGCTATGGATTATTCCTGCTGACTGAAAAGGAAAAAGAGTTGTACCCAAATGCCCAGTCTAGCATTCTTTTTGGGAAGCACGATATAGAGTACTTCAATTTCTTGGGTAAACTTCTGGGCAAGGCCATGTATCAGGGAATAACTCTCGAACCCAAGTTTGCTGACTTCTTCCTCAGGAAGCTCATAGGAATAATAGAGAGATAATATAATGCTTATTTGTAAATAGGGAAGTAGAACTCTCTAAACGATTTGAAGTCATTAGATCCAGCACTGTACAAATCCCTTTTGCAGTTGAGGAATTACGATGGAGATGTGGAAGATCTGTGTCTCTCTTTCTCTATCACAGATGAAAACGAAGTGACTGGGGAGAGGAAAGAAGTAGACTTGATCCCTGGTGGGTCCTAGATTTCAGTCACCAACAAGAACAAGTTCAATAAAATTTTATCAGAGTTTAAATAGATTATAGTTCAGGTACATATACTTGATGGCCGATTTCAGGCTGAATAAGAGAATCAAGGAGCAGGCAGATGCTTTTGTGAGGGGTTTCCATGAGCTCATCCCTCTCCACTGGCTGCAGATCTTCAACGAGAGAGAAATGCAGATGCTCATCTCTGGCGCTCAGTAAGGTCTAAATGTCAAGGATCTTATGAAGCACACAAAATATATTATACATTTAATGCGATACAAAGTATATGGGAGGCTTCAGTGCATCTAGTTCAGTAATAAAGACATTCTGGAAAATTCACAATGCACTATATAGATTTTTGTTCTAAAATGGTAGAGACTGAATTCTCAATAGACGAGCAGAGTAAGTTGCTGAAATTTGTGACTTCTTGTCCAAGGCAACCACTGATGGGATTCGCAAGTCTGTAACCTCAGTTTTCCATTTCCAAGCTAGATGCCGATGGCAATCCTGATGAGAAACTCCCCACTGCTAGTACTTGCTTCAACGTACTCAGACTTCCTAGCTACTCAAATTCAAAAGTAATGAAGTAGAAGGTCTTATATGCCATAAATGCTAATGCTGGCTTTGAACTTGCATGATCTTGAGGGACAAGCCCTTTAATTGTGATAGTATTTTTGAGAATTTAAAGTCTTACTTTATTAGATCTTTCTCAAAATCATAAACTGTTTAAGATTCAATAAAATAAAGTATAAGAGTGATATGGTAGAATTAGGAAAGAGTAAATGGACTGACAAGTTGAAGGAGACAACTCATCTTGGCAGAATATATCCAGATACTCTAATCTTCAACGATTCAAAGAGACTAAAGCAAGCTTAGTCAAGTGCCTCAAATGCATAAATTAGACGTCTATCACGATGGAAGACTTGTCTATGGAATAGAGACTACTTATCTTCAACCAAATTAGCAAGAACATCTTCAAATCCGAAGTTCTCAAAATAGGGCATCACATTGGTGCTCATGTGACGCCTGATGTAAAGATGCGACACCTTTACTTTTGAAGGCATGTGAATACATTAGTGAAGTCATCGTTAACTCAGGAGATTTAGTAGACTGTATTGCATTCACCACTAAATAAAGAGAGGACTTTTAAGGCTGGCGGTGGAGGAGGTGGCCCCAACCCAGCAAGGATGGCTGATGCAAACTAGCCAAGAGTAGTGGCTTTTGGTTGTGGAATTGGAGGTCACATGCACCATCTCAAAGTATATTATGTGGACAATTAGTAAGATTTGAAATCTTTCTTACTAATTTCTTCAGTTGGTTATAATGCGATTGAAAAGCAAATAAAATTTAATGAACAAATTTATAGGCTGATGAAAAAATGCAAATCGAAACTAACTACACTTTATCAGATACTTTGAAGGAACGATATGGACTTATTCTCATCGCTTGCTTGATAGAAGTGCCTTATGTATTTTTCCCTTAAAATGAAGTATTTTAAGCTTGTTAATTGCTATCTATAAATTCATGTACACTTTTATACAAAGACAAATCAAAGAGGAGAAAAGGAAAGGTTAAATGTTTCAGAAATATTCCAATAATTTAAAATGAATTAAATTAATCCAATTGATAATAATTGTGGTCCGAGTGTGGAGATGAATTTTATGTGAAGTATAATCAAACTTTATGAATTTTAATCATGCTTTATAAATGACTTGGCTAGAAGCCAATAGAATCAGGCTCCTAAATGGATTATATTGATTAATCGCAGAGTCAAGTTTATCTTAAGAATTTGGGTGATATCGGACAACAAGAATGAGATTTTAAAAATATTATTAAAGAACATCAACAAACTATAAGATCGTATTTTTAAGAATGATTCTCTAAAGAGAGAAAAATCATTATGAGTAATTAGAGCCCGAGTCCGAGTTCTCATTCGAAGATTCTTCCTCATCGGTCAAACTGTCCTCTCGTGACTTTCTTTTGTTTGTTTTTAGCTCTTAATTGATCATAATTTTGTCTTTCTCAACTTTAAAAACATACCTTAATAATTTGGATGATGCACTGTTTATCTTATTTTGGCATCTCAAAACATAATTTTATTTATTATTCAATTAAGTATGATCTCTAATGGTTGCAGTCGCAATTTGCGGAGCAATATTTCCCATCTTTCCGGCATGAGCAATAATTCTAAATACAGGGTCTTGTGCATGCGCATTTTAATATGGGCTTTTCACTCTTGTTGTTCCTCTTAAGATAATTTTTTCTTTAAGTATTCTTCTCCTTGAAAGCATCTACAAATAAATATACTCTAAGTTATAATATTACAGAATCAAACATTCACTTTATGCTTTAGGATAGTGTTATGGATATGATCTGGGTATTTTTATTTAATTTGCTGGATTTGGGCCTGTCGCTCATCTTCATGCTCTCCATCATTTTTACATCCCTCGAGGTAGTTTTATAATTAAATCCTCGAAAAATATTTTAGAATAATTTTAAATAGAAGTAGCAATTAGTGCAGTGTTTGAGTTTTTAAAAGCAGCGACAGTATCTTTAGATGCACTCAGAGTTCTTGCAATTGCAGCATGCAGGCTCTTCCTCTGCCACTTATTCTAAATTAATGATTAAGAATTGACTTCAGGGATTTCCTGTGTGCTGTTTGCCGCTGAATAATTTCTTCGTAGCTCCTCCATGCTCTCTGCCGAGTTATTTTGTCTCGACAGTGAATAGAATATATATTTATCCTTAAAATGAAATGAATCATCTAGATCCTGATCTGACATCATCATCTTTGAGAGCATCCTTAATTTACTGCATGCTTATGCAGAAGCCAATTTTTCCAAATTCAAAGCGCAGGGCACTTAAGGCGCCTTCAGATTTTCCATGAGAGCTTTAAAGTTAAGGTTTGCTGACTGCTCTGAGGATTTTGTCGACCCTTAATTTTGATTAGATTATAATTAACCGAATCCATAATATGTATCATTAATTTAAAGAGTGTTATAATTTTTAAGAAGAAAATAATTTTTATTAAAGATTTTTGGTTTTAAAAATAAAGCATATTTAGAAATGAACAGCATATTCTTCAAATTACTTTTATCTTTAGAAATGTTTATAAATCCAGAGAGATTAAAATTGAGATGATTGTCATCGGAGTTGCTTTCGTAATTGCTCGCAGCATATTTTGTCTTCGAGTGTGTGACTTAATCAATATCCACTACTCAAATTAATTAAATTAATTCAATGAAATAAATAAATTTTATTTTATATAATAAATATAAAAAGCCATTTATTATAAACTTTTATGTTATAATAAATTAAAAATTTATAAAAGTAAATATCTTCGTTTTTTGCAATAATTTAGGGAAGAAGCTCTCCAACAAAGGATAATAATAAATTTAGATCCTTTCTCTAGGTAAGAATTTTTTTTTTTAAATAAATAAGCCTTTTATGCACCTAAGAACTCTATAGAAGGTTTACTTTAATAAAAAAAATACTATTATGAATTAATTTACTTTCTCCAAAACCATTTTGATGTCTTTTAAACTCAAATAAGATTTAAAACCAGATTTATTTATTTTATAATCAATAATTTTAATATAAATAATTCATTTAACAAATTCAAATAAATAAGAAAAGATATCTAATTTTTAATTCTCTGAAGATAAAAAAGAATAGCTAATCGACACGATAATAATATGAATTCTCTTTATTAGAAAACTTTTAATTATAAAAATTATAATTCTAAACGAGAATAATGAATAATTTAGTTTTTTAATTAACAATACTTTATAATAAGATATAAAATTTTTTAAATGAATGGTTTAAATGCTATTCCACAGACTCTTTGTCTTGAGTTTTAAATTTTTGCCTTAGCCTTAAGATTTCTTTTAGCTGTTTGTGGAGATAATTTTCTGAGAGCTATCGTAACTTGAGACATTGAAGGGAGGGGGTTGAGGGTTTGTTGAGATACTTGAGAGAGCTCTTGATAAACTTATTATCAATCTGTTTCATATCAAGTTCAGAGATTTTACTCAATTTTTATTCTCTGAATTGAAAGTTCCTCTCGTTATATTTATTTATAAATACCTTCTAATCTGTAAATTATTTATTAAAAAAGAAAAATGGTTTATTTTAATGAATTATTTGCGTTGAATAATATTATAATATCTACAAAATAATGTAACATATATTATTCTGGTTTTTAATTAAATAGCTTTAATATTATAATCAATCTCTTGCACTAGACGCTGTCTTCTTAATAATTCTCACTATCACATTATACAAGCTCCAGAAGTTAGGTAAATTAATTCTATAATAATTATTTAAGAACTTATCTTATTTATAATTAAGCGATAATAAATTCGGAAATTATATTTTAAGGTAGAAATCTTTATATTTTTTAAAATTCTCTCTCTTTTTCTTTTCTGTAAGTTATTTAAGTACACTCTACTGTGGATTTTTTAAAAAAGAATTTGCGAATTTGGGTAGTAGCTCTGAATAAATAGAGTTCTCTTTGATTATTTGATTTAGGTTAGCAAATCTATAAGCCCAAATAACTGACGAAGACTCCTTCTCAAAATATTCTAATCTTTACCCCAAGCATAATTTTTTATTGGCTAAATTTCATCCCTTCTACTTATTCAATAAATAAAAAAATTAATTATCTGCTTATAATGAATTCCTATTTTTTTCTTTTATTTTTATTAGGAATTGACGTCACTTAAGACTCTCTTATTCTTAAATTGGGAAAAACACCCCTTAAATTAGATTTACTTGAGGGTTAATGTGAATTTCACACTCTTAGGTAAAGGTCATCTCTATATTTCAAGTTATTATTAATCTGAATCTCTCACCAATTCAGTCGTGAATCACTATCACTTATTATCAGGGACATTAAATCTTAAAATATATCTTCAAAATGCTTAATTTTCTCTAAGTTTACTTTTAAATAAATAACTAATTCAATCATAAATATAAAAGATTAGTCACTTAAAATCTTGGAAAATAACTCAATTAAAAAACATTAAGAATACATAAAGACTACTACTTAAAATAATTATTTGATAACAGAAAATTTTTAGAGACCTTTAATTATTTTAATGCTTTATTTAGGTAATTTAAAATATATTTTCAGCTATTTAATTAAGACATTAAAAACGTTTTTATTTTCCTTGAGCTTAAAATTTTAATTGAGTATTAAGCCTATTTTAATTTGATCTAATCTTCTAGAAAATCAGTTGTTTGAGAGGCTTTTAGCTTCAAGATTTTGAATCCTTTGCCTCATTCCACTGGGCCAAATATTTTACTTAGCTATCATTGTGATTAAGAGGTCTTTGACTTCGGATTCTTCTAATTCAAGATTTAATAGATTGCGATTTCTCGGATTTTATAAAACAGCGCTCTACTCTTTGAAATATTCGATTGGTGAAATCATCCTTGAATTGGCATATTATCGATTTAGTTTCCTAGTTTGATGTATCTCAGCTCCTTCACAATTGTTTTCCTTAGCCATTATTTGCATTTGGTTTCTCCTTCCAAAGTTTTATATTCTGCGCCATGAAAATGTAAAATTGATGACTTTTTGACTTTGGTGAGAAATCCAGTCTTGCTAAGTAACTATCTTCGCACATCAATTATTGATTACAAACCTTTTACTCAACTCTTTATGCCTCTCTTAACGAAGATGGATAGATATATAATTAATTGCTATTAGAGTTATTGAGCCATCTTACTCTCTCGCCTTCATTCCATTCCCCTACTAGCTCCACACCATCTGCTTATTTAAAAACTCCTCTACCGTGCTGCTTTCCATTCTTCCACATTCCATCGTATACTCTACCGTCATTCCAAACGAAGATTCCATGCCCATGACGCTTATCGTCTTTAAATTCTCCTTCATAGTTCTTCCCGTTCGGCCATTTCAAGCTCCCTTTGCCGTGCATTTTGTTTGAAATCCACTCTCCCACATACACTTTACCGTCACCCCACAAGTAAGTTCCACTACCATTTATTTCATTGTCTTCGAAAGATCCTTAGAATACACTTCCATCTACATTAAGAGATATTTACAATTAAGTTTAATCTGCGAATCTCAGTACTCCCTTACCTTGTTTTTTGCCATCTTTGAATTAACCTTCATATCTCGCTCCATCTGGCCATATCTCCACTCCATGACCTTCTTGTTTATCATTAATCCAGTCTCCCTCATATACTGCTCCATTAGCGTGAATGTATTTCCCCTTTCCATGAGCTTAGTCATTTAGCCATTCTCCTTCATAGACATCTCCGTCTGCGTGAAATAGCTTTCCATATCCATTTGCTTTATCAGTCTTCCACTAGCCTATGTACCTTGAACCATCTGGCCATTCTTAGTATCCCTAACCTTCTCTAACGCCTTTATTCCATTCCCCTGTGTAGATGGCACCATTCTCAAGTTAGACTGAGGGAAACTGAGATTATTGTGGTGTCTGGAGAAGACCGGACTACTACTGGTTTTGTCCACTTCTGCTTTGGCCTTATGTTGGACTTGTCATGATGAACCCACTTTATAAGAATATAATGATATTTAAAGTTTAGTATGACGCTTGAAACCACTTTAGTTATAAGTTAAAATAAGTTGTTTGCATTACTCCTGTCAGTACGATGAGAGTTATTTAAATTTGGATTTTTTTCATGATTTGCAGAGTCTTCTGGCTGATAAACCGCAGACTTGTAATTAGAACAGTATGACGAGCAGGTGTTCCCCATTATTTTTCACTTTATTATAAAAGAGTTTAAATCAGGAACTATTATCAATAAAATTATTATTGATGACTCAATGCTTATAAAATGCCAAAATATTAAAAATAATTAACTCTGGAGGACACCTTCCAGTAAAACATATTTAAGGCAATTCATTTAAGCTGGATCTTCAATTTTAATGGGCAAAAGTAATCTTTTAGTTATCTTTTCTATCTAGAATTTCATGAAACCTCAATCAAATGTTTTTTATTAAAAAAAACTATAATAAAATTACTCTTTAAATTAAATTAGATCAATTGCGTAGTCTGCAGTTGAGATGAGCCTCTTTCAATTCTAAAATTCTGCACATTTGTCTATTTAAGAAGGAATGTAAATAAAATTTGACTACTTTTACAATTTTGAACGATTACATTGCGAAATCTAAAAATACAAGTTTAATAATAAATATACATAAAATTGATCCTTAAATGGAACTCTACTATAGTCCTGCAAAATATTAAAATTTAAATGCAAAGAAAGACCCATAAATTTAGGAGTAAATCATTTTACATTAACTGATATATTCCATCAATAATAATATTTAAACTTAATGTTAAAAGTGATACCAACTTTTTTATTTTACGAGAGAAATAATTGATAGATCTGACTTATGGAGTTAATACTAATAGGATATTAAATAAGAATCGAGTCAAGTCAAGACTTAATACTCTTGTTATAAAAATATACAAATTCTAATTAATAAGGTACTCTTTTAGACTTAGCTCGTAAGAACATTACTCATTGACAAAGCGTGGCCACATAATAAATTAAAACAGAACTTAAAAAATATAATCGCTCTTAAAATCACATTAGAAGGAAGGAATGATAAAAAGCTTAAAGATCTAAGCGCAATCTTAAAACTTCATAGTCTATTTTTTTTAAGAATAAATCTTAAAAAAGGGACACAAGATTTTTTGATTAGTGTAGATCAGACGATGATTTTTAATTAAGAGAGCCAACTAACTAGGCTCATAAAGATTTCGTGAAGTGTTATCTAGAAAAGTAAGATAACACATTTTATTTTTAGTCAGACATATTTGGAAAAGAAAGTGATAGCTCTTCAACTACGCTAAGAGGGATTTTCAAATTTTAAATTCTCAACAACGATGGGTCAATCCAGTTTAGCAGCGATTACTACGATTGCTGGGTTCTATTTCTTTTCAGTATTGTGCTTCCAGCTTTACGATGATTTTTAATTAAGAGAGCCAACTAACTAGGCTCATAAAGATTTCGTGAAGTGTTATCTAGAAAAGTAAGATAACACATTTTATTTTTAGTCAGACATATTTGGAAAAGAAAGTGATAGCTCTTCAACTACGCTAAGAGGGATTTTCAAATTTTAAATCCTCAACAACGACGGGTCAATCCAGTTTAGCAGCGATTACTTAATTCTACTAGTAAGGAATGTTATGTTCTTCTTTGAAATATATTTAGAAGGAATTTTTAATTATTTGACTTTGAAAAGGAAGATTATCTTCTTTAGAAGGTAATTTACTATCTGCAGTTAGACTTGACCTACTTAGACAAAATAACTCTATCACAAAGATAGTACCTCAATTTAGTTGTGAAATTTCATTTTATTTTTAGTTACTCCTGTTTCGCCTAATCCTTTACACAATGAAGCTATGAGATGTAGAAAATTACTTAGTTAATTTGTAATTCAGATAAGGAGTGAGTATGAGTCATATCAGTAACAGATAGTGGTAGTTTTCACCATTCAGAAATGATATGCGATTCACTCCCTAAATAAATATGAAAAATCACTGTCTTAAAAATGAAGGTAGTTCAAGTGAAGACAGCCAAGAGGATGATGAAGAAGAAAATTCTTTGACGAGGGGAAGAACAAGTGTTTCTCCAATTACATAAGCGCTTAATTTGTTATATTAATAATCTATAATCTTAAAAGGAAAGATGGTAGGCGTTCATATAAATTAAATGTGAAAAGAGTATAATTTAAGGTTCATAATTTGAGATATCTGCAAATAAATTGGGTTCTCTTGAGCACGGCGGTGCTAGTGTTTTGAGGCCACTCATACATAAAAGAATTCAGTAAAAAACTGGATTAAGCAGCTGCTCATAAAACAATGGTTAATAGGGCTTTATTTTTTCCGGCCAAAATAATAAGGTATCAACTACTTAACAAAACGCTTTCATTTGCTTATATTTAATTCGCAATAGATTAAAGTGATGAAAGAAGAATCAAAGCTATTAAAATTGATATAGGTAAAATAAGCCAAGAAGATTCTCTATCAACCCTATATTAAGGTTTAAGATTATGAAATAATTCTCTTATAAAATTAAGATTAAGCTCTGGAAATAGAACATGCTAGTTCAAAATAAGTTTATTATTTACATACTAGTTTATATATTAGGAATAGAGAAGTCTGCATCTAAAATTTATCTACTTTAATTATTTAAATCTTAACCATTTTCATGATAGTATTATTGATGAGAATACTATTTAGAAACTTAATTTATAAAATATCTTAATTTGAAGAAATCCTTTACTAAATAAATCTATCAATAAACACCATTTTTTGAATAATGCGTTTAAAATAAAATATACATTTAAGTATAACAGCTTAGAGGATCTATATACTAAGTAGAATTTCTAGAATATTAAAGGACCCACTACCTATAGAATGGAAAATAAAGTGACCATTCAATATGGCTCAAAAGATTAAGCTCAAATTTTAATTTTAAAGCCTATTTTGCGTGAGGCCTCATAACCCTGAAAAATATTTAAATATATTCATAATGATATTGAATATCAGCTTCTCGAGAAACTTGGCCAAGGCGCATAATCCAGTGTCTACAAAGTGCATAAAAAGAAACAGAACAACTATTTATTCTCTAAATTTAAGTTTTTGTTAGACTCAAACTGCCCATGGTGAATATAAATAGGACTCAAGAGGGAACAAGATAAACGATAAGGAATATTTTGCCCTCAAAATTATAAGCAAAAATATTTAACGCCCTGACGTTCGATACCAACTCTATGAGGAGATTATAAACTAGCGCCAAGTTTAAGAGTGCACTTGTATTGTAAAAATTATCAAAGTGGAGGAATGTAAGCAGAACATTTATATTTTCCTCGAATATGTCAGACACGGTTCGCTTCGATCGTTATTTAAAGTATTTGATGTTATTGAGGGGGCAGATAAAATCAGAAAATCAAGCAAAAAAAATTAGCTACTAACTACTCCTCATTAGAAGTATATTTTTATAAAGTTAATTTTTGATTTTTTTTCATTGCCAACTACCTTCAATTGAACTAGATAGCGCACAGAGATTTTAAGCCAGAGAATATTCTAGTTGACTACACTTCTAAAAATCAGCTGAGACTAAAGCTGGCTGATTTTGGATATTCAATTAACTATGAATCTTCATACTTATTTTAAAAGAAGACAAGGAGACATAGAAAAGAGTAGTGAAGAGTTGTGGTACACCAGGCTATGTGGCTCCTGAAATATTTGAGGGAGCGGAAATCTCTCATAAGTCAGATGTTTTTAGCATTTAATAAAAATACTTATTGATATTGAACGATATAAGATTTTTGAATTGTATTGGATCAATAATTTTCCATCTCTTGTCTGGAAGAGCTCTTTTTAAAGCTTAAGGAGGGAATAAAATTCTTGACGAGAATAAGAGGTGCAATAATGAGGATCTCCTCGAAAGAATGAACTTAATCTCTTCAGAGTGCTAAGAACTACTTCTTTCTCTCTTAGAAAGGAACATAATAAGTTATAATTTTAAGTTTTAAAACCAAAGGTCTAGGCTGAGTGCACAATAAGCCCTCTACCATCCTTGGTTTCGGAGTTTCTAATTTAAAATACTCCATAAAATGGCAAACTTCTAAAAAGCGTCAAAGAATCAAAAATTATTCCATTAACTTTAATTTTTGCTTTAACTAAACAAATAGCAAAAGATTAATATACAATACATAGTATCTTAATATGAGCAAATTAATTGAATCCTTTTGTATCTTTTCTATTATATTTTTTTGTAAATATCAAATTAATTATTTCTCAATTTATAATTAGATGTGTTAAAATATATACGCTCAAAGAGAACAAATTATTATAGATTTGAGTTATCTGCAAAATAAACTATTCCTCGCAAATATAAATCACTCGCGGGACCATTAAACGATTTCTCATATTTTTAAATTTGGAAAAATAAAACCAAAGCTTTATTAAGCATAAAAAAATAGAAGATATTAACTGCAAAACTAGCAAAACCTCCTAAAAATTATAGCAACACACTCCTCTCAAGCTATCGTAAAATTTATTTTTAATTTATTCAAATTAATTATATGATATCAAGTTTAGTAAAAGCATGATAAATCAAGGAAGGAGTTCCTATCTTAGCCTGACAACTCTTCTCAATTCAAGAGCCAACAAGAAACATACCATAAATAAATTTCTTTAAATTTAAAACGTTTGTGAGCAATTTCAGTATATAAAATAGTAACGTTCACGACCAAGTTGCTAGGATTGATAAAATAAGTAAAGTAACCAGACTCTAATAGACTAAGGTAGGCTTCTTGACAAAGAATATATTTCATTCTACAGATAGCCCTATTTTACCATAGGGGTCGATAATCAATTAAGTATTCTCAATTTATTCAATTGCCTTAAAAATAGGATTAAATTATTAAATCTCAAACTATGAGGATTCGGAGTTAGATGAGTAACTTATTTAAAAGAAAAAGGTTCTCAAATGTAAAAAATAAGAAGTCAACTTGTCATTATCTCTTCTTTCTGAGCTTATAAAATACATAATCACATAATTTATTTGCTTAAGACTTAGAAAGATAAGCTTGAATAAAACATATTCAATGTTGTGAAAGCATTATCGCGTAAGAGACCTCTCATCAAAGGAGTAGATTATAAATTTATTAACTAATTTAAAAAGATATAGTTTTAAAGTTAATTAAAATTAACAATAATTAGAGACTGGCAAATTGAAGAAAATAATTATAAATTAATCTTTTTATATCTATTCTAGCATACAAACTGTAATAATAAATTATTAAGATGATGAGTCAAATGAGTTTGTCGTTTAATAGAATCAGTAAAAATTTAATAGTGAGGAGGTTAATTGCTTGGAGATTTCACCAACAAAGAAATAAGCCAGCAAGAAAAATTTTGGCAAATTGATAGACACAATTACTTTTCTCTTCAATTTATTTTTGATTCTCTAGAACTAGCATTAACTCATTTCTATGTATTTGAGAATAATATTTATACATTTCTAATAGGAGTGAGGAGGAAGAATCTCAATATTAAAATAAAGAGATCAAATAATATATTATAAAAAATGGTGAATGCAACCGTTAAAAGAAAAATAGAAGAGATCTAAAACTTAATCGCGTTAAGAAAAAATATTTTTAATGTTTAGTATTATTCTTTTTAGAATGAGCAGATATTTGAATTCAATCTGAAATAAATCGCATTGAAGAATTCAGATGAAGACGGAATTTATTCTTCCTTCAGAAATAATATTTATAATAATTATTTTAAGATAATTGAAATGCTATTGGTGAAACGTTTGAGTATGATAATAAGAAAGAGTATCCAATAGGCTGTGAACCTTGGTAGGACTGTTTGTATTAATCTGAAGCGGTAAATTTAATCGCAGATTAAAAGAGCAGTAACAGAGAGGATTCAGATCATAAGTGTAATGGAGAACCTTCTCACAGAGACTTGTCATCCCACAGAGTGAATGAACAGATCACTAGCAGCTACTGCAAATTATTCTAATCGCCATAGTGTGGTGGCATTCACTTAAAATTATTAATTTTTTAATTAAAATAGAGTTTTAAATGCGATTGCGAAGTCAATCAAAGAAGGATCTGAAGATGATATTGATTTGAACATGCTTAAATTTATTAAATAGAGTTGTATACTTTAGTTTGAAGATGAGCAAGCATCTATCTAGTTTCCTACTCAGTCTAATAAGAATTTGCACTTAAATATAAATTAATTCAAATTAATTCATAAAAAATAGGTATTTGTCTCAGGAATAATTGAGCTTTTAAATGTGAATTTTAATTTGAACAACAGAGAATAAATATAAATTGTATTAATTTTTTCAGCCAAAGACGAAAAAATTATACTCTAGTATATAGAGACGCTTTCTTACCTAGTAAGACATATATATTATTTGTAATCGAATTTAATGATCACAAAAGAATCTATTTTTGTTATTAATTTTTTTCTTTGCTAAAAAATACTTACTCAATAATTAACCTTAAATCTAAAGAGTATTTTTAAATGAGAATAAATTAGCAATAGACAAATATAATATTTTATTAATTTCTTCTGCTATACATTTTGATATCACTTAATTAGGAAAATGATTTTAATTTTTTCTTTAAAACTATGGAAGTATTATTATATTTTGAATTGTTACCTAATAATTAAAGATGCTGATTTAGGTTCATAATAAATGATGATGACAGTTAAAATATAAAATAAATTTCGTATTTTTATATTTATTTGGGATGAAATATTGCAGAAAAGTGAATTTCAAAAAATTAAAAATAGAAAGACTTCTCAAATTATAAGCTGGAAACATGACTTTAAGATAATTTAAGTAGCTTGGATCTTTATTAAAAATAATAGAAGCATATCTTTGTGACGATATTTCAGAAATATGGAATCTTAGAGTCTAGACACCATCCTTCTAAATTTATTTTTAAACTACAGTAAAGATGCAATGTATCTCCTTATTTCCAAAAAATAAATTAAATTGAAATTAATTAAAAAGAGGAATTTATATAGCATTTACAAAAAATATATTAAATAGAGTAATCTAATGAGGAAAATAACTTTAAATTAAAAATATTTTGGAGACAATTTCTACTCTTAAATTTTATAAAAAAAAACATCTTTACACTTTTTTGCATAAATTATGTTTAATTTTTTTAAAAAAATAACATATTTTAAATGAACAAATTGAGAGAAAAAATATGAAATATATTTTTAAACTATTCCATTTTGTTCAAAATTATAAACTAGTGAGCCATAATATTCTTAAAATAATATTTATGCACTATGGAGACTAAGGAAACATTATATAAGAAATCAAATTTTATGTTTCAATAAATTTAGTAAAGATTTATAGAATAAAACTAAAATGAAAATTTTAATCCCTAGAAAAAGGGAGTAATTTATTTATAGTTTAATATTTTTGTTGTTTTTAATTTAGAATGATAAGCAGCGCAAAGCTCCAATTCCTTTGATAAAACTTGAAATAAGAGGTGAAATACTAGCTCAGTATTCATCCATTTAAATATTTTTATCTAAATGACCTAGCACTATGTTAACATTTAGGAAACTCCTTTTAATAATTAAAATTGTATTAATCTCCCATAGAGTCAATGTTTCTTTTCCCATAGGACGATTCTTAAGTTTTTTGTGGACTTGAAATTGAATTTACCTTGGAAGATGGAACTAAGAAACACTTAGTAGCTCAAGTAGATGAGAATTAGTAAGTTGAAATAAAAAATGAAGAAGCTGTCTCCCAAGAATAGACTATAAAATTTTGATGATATAAATCTCGCTTTTTATTATTCTCATTAAAAGACAGCAATGACTACTCTATTTACTTTTTCTCAGTCTAGAATGCTGAGAATAGCAATTGGAAATTTCCCATCTCGCTCAATTTATATTTTTAAACTGCCAAAGTTACTGTGAAATTCATCTAGAAACTAGATGTAGAAGATTTGAGTTATAAATTCAGATTACCTTGCAGCTTAAATAAAAGGCTCAGAATTTTAAATTAAACATGAATGAGCTTAATTCCCAAATACTTGAAGGAGATTGCAAATCATCAAGATATCCTCGCTAGTTAAAGCAAATAAAACTGCCAGGGTTATTAAGAAGGAGAGGAGGAAAAGTCTAATTTGAAAAGCGAGGAAGTGAACTAAACTGAATCTGATCAGATACCATTAATATGGGACATATCTTTGGAAATTCAGTTTAAAGGCTAAGCACAAAGAGTCTCATCAAGAAACCACTAAGTTCAGTTAGAAGAAATTGAATCTTAAATACAGAATGGATCTAGGGTGAAGGTAACTCTTGATCAAGTTTTTTAAACAAATTAAATAAATATCTCAATTAATTAACTTCATTTATCTATAATTAAAAAATTAAAATCCAGAATATATTCTCTTCTAAAAAATAATTTAATAAATAATTTAATCTCTAATTTAACTCTTTTTAAAATTATTATTAAGATAGAAAAAGATCATCTCAGATTAAGATAAATAATATTCGATAATTAGGCTAATTGAATTTTCATGATAGGATTTGAGAATTATTTAAATTAATAAGTTTTTCAAACTAATAATTGAGAATGTCTTTTAAATCTTAAAAATATTTTAATATGAGAACAGCTCTATTTTTTGTTGATAACAATTATCTCTCTTTGAAAAATTTAATTATCTAAAAGGATTTTAAAATTTGAAACCCAGATGTAATTTTTAACTAAAAATTAAATGAATTATTATAAAGTTCTTAGAAGCTAAGTTCCAGACAAAGATTTCATTCTTTTAGTGAGAGACGATATGATCACTCAAACTTAAGACTCTATTTTATTTTAATTTTTAAAGCCTTTGTATCAACTAATAAATTCGGAGAGAAATCTATCCTCGTTTCTATGATGCCAGATTTGAGAGGTTAAATTGCGAAGGAAAGATTTTAAAGCAAGTTGACATACAATAACTCAGATTGACACAGATTCTGCACTTATATATGATGATTCAAATGAACGAAGACCTTAAAACGTAGGAAGAGGAGGAAGAATATGTTGAGCCTGAGCTCTATGAGTACATCTTTCTCATAGATAGGAGGGGCTTCTATGATTGGCCAAAGAATTCAGCTTTAAATAAAACTACTTAATAATTATAAGCCAAAATAATTTTGTGCTTGCAGTTCAGGCTCTAAAGCTATTATAATTTTAATTGCTATTTCTGCATAGTCTTCCTTTAGGTTGCAAATTTAACGTAGTCAGTTTTGGATCACAGTTCAAAAAGATGTTTCCCTCAAGCGTTGAGTACAATCAAATCCATTTCTTTAAATATAAAATTACATTTTCCTTTGATAATTTAATTTAATTTACTTCTTCTTAGTTTAGAATATTGCTAAAGGATAATAAACTAATTTATTTGTGAAGAGCAGCTATAAAAGCTCCGTTGTATAGCCTTTCTGCTAAAATTTAATAAATTAAGCGAGATAATAAAAAAATTAAAATTTTTGGTTTATTAAAACTACAATTTTCAAATTTTTATATATTAGCTTCGATTTATAATAATTTTTTTTATGTATTTTAAACAGACAAGCACTCAATAAAATTCTCAAGTATATTTTATATAATATTTTAACAACTGAAATGTATAATTTTCTTTGGGGATTGAATGATGAGACGTTAGAAGAGGCAAATATCCAATTGAGTGACTTCGAAGCTAATATGGGTGGATTATATTTTTCATTTTTAAATCGGAACAGAGATCTACAAACCAATCGCAGACATTTTACAAAATTATTATTTTTTATGCACTTAAAAAAATAAAATGTGACTAAAACTTAAACTTTAGATGAGTTAAATAAAGAAAAAAGAGTTTCCTAAAACTTTTTTTTAAAAAACATTTTAAAGGAAAAAAAAGTGAGATTACTTTTATAATTACCTTAATTAATTAGAATTGCTGAAATGCTGACTGTATAATTTTCTAAGGAAGAAATATAAATTCTAGTTATATTTAATGCTTTCTCTTCAATATCTTATCCCACTCTTAAGCTGAAAGATTAATTATTAGGAGATTTAATAGGATTAGAAAAATAACAACATATAATAAAATGTAGCCTATTCGCAAATTTTAAGAAACTATACTTATAAGTAAATATTTTTATTATAGATGCCAATTATAATTTTTACTCAATTATCAACTAACTTTAATAAAATTTATAAAACTAGAGGGAATAAAATAATATTTGCTCACTTAATGAAAAGAATTCAACAAATATTTTACAATATACTGAAGAATTTAATAGATGTTGATGATTATTTTAAAATCATTTACGAATATAGAAGGAAGCAACTGGCAATCTTTAGTTTATAGTTTAGAGATACCTTAGAGCCAAAAAAGAATACTAAACTTAGAATCCAGTAGTAAGTAAAACTTTTGTACATTAATTTAATTTTAATTTGGGAAATTTTTTAAAAAGTTAAACCCACAATTATATCTCTTATCTTTAAATTTTCATTTTTTGAGTTTTTCACACTTTATTCACTCAAACTAAGCTAAAGATGGATAAAAGGACTGTCCATAACATATGAAATATCAATAGAAGAATATTAAAAAGCACGATATTCCTTATGTTGAAAATTTTCTTTTATTTTGCTTAGAAAATTTTATCGTTTAATTGAGAGAAAAAACTCAGCTTTAAGCAAAGGTTAAAATATAATCACTCAATGAAGTTAATTTTATTGAATTGTTATCAAATTCATATCAAAACCTATTATATTTGTAAAATAAATATCTTCTATCACTATTTAAATTCTTCGGTATAATATATATACTTATTTTTATATTAAATAAAATTATAAAGACATAGTTGAGCAGTAAATCGACCCTAACTTCCCTAGACATTTATTTAATTTCATCTTTTCTTGCTAACAGATGGAGAAGTAGGAAATTCAAATAAAATCATTGAACTGATCAGATAAAATAGAGAATCAATGTGGAGATGGAACCCCGGTACCCATACATATTTGACTTCCAAAAATAATAAATTAAGCGTAATCATTTTAAAGAAAAAATAAACCAGCAAACTGTTGAATATACCTCTTTCTCAGTATTTATATACATGCTATTTTTTCTTGAATAAATTACTTTTATGCTTGTTTTAGGGGTCAAAAATGTGTGTGCCTGAGTTCCAGAGGATAGCCAAAGTTCCTTTTGCCCAAATCTATGACCGTCAATTCCTTTTATATATGTATTATTCCTTTGGAATAGGTAATTAATATATTTTATAAATAGGGGAGCAAGTTGATTAAAACCTCATCAGGAAGTTTATACTTTAATTTGAAGACAGCGCAAGCTGGAGGAGGAAGATTCTTTCTCATAGCTGACCCTCAACAAATAGAAAGAAAAGTTATATTATCTCTCCAGAAGAGCAATCCTCAATAAGTCATTATTATTTTACAAAATCTTGAACAACTTAAAATATAAAGATTAGAACTTCTTGATGAGAATCATAAATAAAAAATATATGGAATAAATTAAAGCAAAAAAAATAAAACAAAATGGTTAAAAGAAATTACTTCTAAGAAACCCATATCGTAATGTTTCTATCAAAATTATAAATTCAGATTTCAATAAATTAAAATCAGCAGTCTGTTAAAAATTTATTAGGCTCTAAATTATTAATTAAGATACACTATATGAAAATATACTGGCAATTATGATCCTGCAAATTTTGATGACTGATAATCTATAAATCCCAAGGATAAAGTTTAAGTTTTCACACACTATAATAAATTTGGTTAAAACAAATTTGAATTTTAAATGAATCAAGGGGCTATAGAAACCTTAATTGAGTAGGAATAATTGGTGCATGGAGACATTCTTTCCTTCGTCAAAACTATGGATTTAACAAATTATATAATTTAAATTCTACTGCTTCTCCTACACACTTAAGAATGACATTTGTTGATCCAAATTCAAAGTAAGAAGAAATTCAGGTCATTCAAATCACTGAAGTTCAATACGAGGCTATCAACAATCTTAAAGATTAAAAGATAGCTAGATAAAATAATTCTTATTAAAATTAAATGCTGCTGCTGAGAAAATGATATCGTCAGCTACTGATGAATAGCAGCTAGAATTATCCATAAAGTATTATCTCATCAAATTATTTTAAATAATAATCTTTAATAAATTTATAGAACAATACTAAATCTTATGCAAAAGAACTGCAATCAAAATTTATTCATTTTATAAATTTATAATAAAGAAGCTAATATAGTTTTATAGACATTTCCTTCAAACATTTTTTCAAAAATAAATTGGGAAAATTTCTCTCTAACAGCCAAAATCTATATATTATAAGAAATTTCTATAAGTACAAAAATATTGAAAATTGAATAAGAATTAAATTAAAATCGGAGACTTATTGAAAAATGAAATTCTTCAATAGTTAATAAAAAATTATTTCGACATTCTATTTTGATAATCTCGTCAGCGCTTTTTGAAGTAATTGATGCACACACTTTTCTTTATCTTACTGTTTCATTTGTTTTAAAATAAAGTCGCTTATTACTCAATTGAGACATTTTTTTTTAATTTTTTTTTGTGCACTATTGACTATTTGTATAAGGATTTAATTAAATTTTCCAATTTTACACTGTAAAGTAATCCGTTTATCCTTCGAGGATATCAAATTAAATATATTTTGCTGAGAATTTAATAAGAAAGATATTTAATAAGACATTTAATTAAAATTGAAAAAATGAGTGGCAGTTGAAGTCTTTCAATTTGAATAATTATTATACCATTCTATTAAGCTTAATACTCTAAGACATTTGCATTCCTTCAACTTTGCGTGGGGTGCTCAGTACTAAGTTATAAGAAGCAAAAGTTGTTGTAAAAGGCAAATCGTAATATAAAGAATTTTAATAAATAATATCTTACTGCTAAGATGTGCTGTTGAGAAGAGGAATAGACATTCATTTGAATTTTTAATGAAATATCGAATAAGGTGCAGATCAGTGATGGAATCTGCTATTAAAATGCCAAGAAATTACAATTCTTAATTTATTATTTTTAGCCAGTTACTGATTTAAATCTAATTCTTAAATTTAATCTACACAGAATTCCCCAAAATAGTATAATAGAATAAGTAAGTACTTCAGGTGGTTTTATATTTACTTTAAATAAGTGATCAAGTGTGATAATTTATAGATTATTTTAGAGTTTATATTTTTCATCATTTACATTTATTTTAATCATAATTCTGAATGCTCTGTTACGAAAGAATTGTGGATGATATTACTAAAGAAATTCTATTGAGAATTATTATCTTATTTCATTTAATTTAAAGAGAAAGATTTGTGATTATGACTCTTCTGATGGCTTGATGATGAATGTTACTGTAAAAACTCTTGCAGGCAAGGATATAACTTTTGGTGGGAGAACCGAAGTTTACATTTCCTTTATATAAAAATTTTAGAAAAAAGTTAATGTTTGCTCTAAAACTTAACAATATCATTAAAGAGTTTTGGGGGGAGGGGATTTCCTTGACAGTAAAATTTATAGAGGTAAGAAAAAAATATGTTTTTAGGATAATTTTCGCTCCTAAATCCGATTCCTCTAGATGCAGAGGTCTATTCGAACTACTAAGGCTTTAAATTTTAATTCTTATTCTTTCATTTAGAGGTCAACTGCGCCTAAATAAAATAGATATTTTAAGCTATTAGTTTGAAATTGTAAAAAAATGAAATTAAAGTACAATTTTAAATAGTGCAAAATTTTTATATTTTCAAAATTTTATTCATGATTCAGGGGCTAATGTTGCAATTTTTCAGCTTATACTTCTTTAGGCATATTGCTGATGTATTTTATTTATTTATAAATTGTGCTTTAATTTCATTTTTAAAATATCAATAATATAGCTTATCTATTTTATTTAGGCTCAGTTGATCTCTAAATGAATGAATTAGGATTAAAATTTAAAGACTTCTACAACTAGAGGAATCGGATTTAGGAGCGAAAATTACCCTATAAACATATTTTTTTCTTTCCTCTTTTTATTATAAAATTTTACTGTCGAGGAAAGGCCCCCCCAAGATAATTTTTTTAAAAATGTTCAAGTTCAGACAAAAACTCAATCTCTAAACTAGCACAGCTAATATTGAGGAACTTAAATCAAAATTAATGAAGAGATATTCTAATTCTATTTATTAACTTAATTAAATTTTCAATTTTCATAAATTTAAGGATTTAAAATGCTTTTTTATAAATTTATTTTCTGCGAAGCTCCGTAAATTTTAAATTCAAAAATTATGGCTTCAAGAAAATATTAAAAAGCGTCAATTTATTCATTAAATCTATTTAATTATTTTTTTAAAAAAAAAATAATTAAAAATTTTAGATTTTTGTTGGAAATTTCATTCCTCTAACTTTAAAATACAATGTCAGTTATTTTTCATTTTTGAAAATTTTTTTTAATTATCATTTAAAAATATGGTTGTTATTTGTAGATAAAATTTAAAATTCTTAAAATCTTGATTAATAGATGTATTAATTTTTATGTCTGTTAATTATTTAATAATTTTATCTTAAAATTATATAATTAGAAGTAATTTTAAAAATTAGAAAATAAAGCAAATAATTTATTAGGAAGTGTATAAAATTATTGAAATAAGAGTCTCTTAGCCATACTCCAGATCAGCAGACTTACCAAGAAATGTTTATCAAGGCTTAAAGCTCGGTCATTCATATCGGTTGATCTCTGTTGTTCCTCATTAACTAGGATATGGTGAGCAATAACTATGTTGTCAGCAAAAGTAGATGCCTTCTATCCCTTGCTCAAACGATTACTAGTCAAAGAGGAGTAAGGTTCCGCAGTTGGCATCACCTTACAGTTCTTCATTGAAGCTTTCGTCTATTCTTTCTTAATAAGCCCCCTCTGTATAAACATAAAAATAGGATCCAGGCCATCAGTAAGTTTAATGCCCCTCTTCTTGGAGAGTCAATCGTTTGAGCAAGGGATAGAAGACATCTACTTTTGCTGACAGAAGGTTTATGCTCATCTGATCCTAAGACCAATGAGGGACAATCGAAGCGGCTATGGATGACTGAACTCTAAGTTTTAATAACTACATCTTTGTAATTAGGTTAATTAGCACTATTGCACATTTACACTAAGAGACTCTTAAAACTTGCTATGTTCCTCGATAAATTAAACGCTTTATCCTAATTTTCAAATTTAATTGTAATTATGTATTATCCACGAAAAAACAAATTAAACATGCTTTTTTCCTCTCAATTTTTCATTATTTTTAAATTTTTAAAATTAGATGAATTTCTAAATCTTCAATTTCTCTATGTATAATACTTAATCGACTATTTAATTATAAACTTTGAAAGTTTCTCAATTTATAACAATTGAAGAATTGAAAAGCCTTGTCCAAGAAGTTGAAGGAATCCCCGTGGAATAGCAAAGACTTATTTTCAATGGAAAATAGTTAGAAAATGAACGGTGCTTGAACGACTACAATATTGTCGAAGGCAGTATTGTGCACCTTGTGCTTATACTCAGAGGTGGCGTAGAATATTTAGTTCTCAAAGATACACATTATAAACTAAAATACCAATAATGTTTTAGATGAGGTATCTAGAACAGAGATGAAAATATTTATTATTAAATCAATGCCGATCGTCTCTAGAATTAATAAATATTTTATAGAAAATCCTTGGAATCAGAGGTCAGATAGCAAAATAGTATTCTGCTCCCATGAACAGAGTGAAACTTTACTACCTTGGAAATATATTTTTTAAATTTTTTTTTTTAATCTAATTTGAAAGATTATCCCTATTAAGAAAAATTTCGAAAACCTCGAGTAGTTCAATTTACAACTGGACAAGCCAGAGCTCTCCTACGTTGTATGCAACTATAAGGCCGTAGTCTTTGCTTAGAATGCAAACGGTTCTTGGAGTTTTAAATACTTTTATTTTAAGTTAGAAACTCTACATGATCCTTGCCCAAGACACATTTAAATTTAAATTAATTGGAAGCGCTTCAAGGAGTTTAAACTGAAGAGAAGCTTAAAACTTATAAGGAGGAAATCTTATTTATAATAGAAGAATTTTTAACTTATTGACTTTAGCAGCTATCAAGATGCTTGCCAAAGACTTCTAAGAGAGCAAAATGGAGTGGAAACTTGTGGTTGCCAAGGCCAGGAGTTTTATCAAGAAATCTTTGGGCTTAAATTATTTAAACATAATATTGCAAAAACAAGTTTCACATTTTTTTAAAGCTCTCATTTATATTAATTTTAATTATTGTTGGAAAATTAATCTGCAATATTAAATGTTTGTAAATTTATCTTCATGATCAATTTTTTAAAAAATTACAAAATAGTATATTTTATATATGAAATAAAAATATCTTATTATACTATAGCTGAGAATTTAATAAAAAAGAGAATTAAATTAATAAAGTATATATCATTGGCAGTTGAGATATTGGGCTGAAATTATGATCATTCGATTAAGCATTAAATTCTAAGATACTTTGATCCTTGCAACTTCTTCGTAGGAGGGGTGTGTAGCGAGCTACCTCGGTCATAAATTTATGAAGTTGGCTAATTTCATGGTTGGGAGTTTGTGACTTCAAAATCTCTTAATAGACGCCCCTATCATAATGGCAGTAGAACAAACTCATAATAAAATTAAATAAGCTATAAAATGTGCCCCATATAGAGCTACTTAGTTCGTAATTTAACAGCCTAATTTATTATTTTAACATTAATTTCCATTTTCATTTTAATTTTGACTATAATAAGATTATTAAAAATCATGGTTTAAAATAGAATTATTTGAACTTTAGTCATTAAAATCTTTAACAATTTTATAGTTTTAAAATTAAATGAGATTTGGATTTCAATTAATATAATTTTTAATTTTACAAATCTATTTTTCTTAAGAAATAAATTAAAGAAGAGATTACAATGCATTTTATAAAATGGTAGAATAAAATTTTTAACTAAAGCACCGACAATTAAATAATTCTCGAATTCTAAGAATTTAAGTTTTTAAATTTTAAGAAAGCTCATTAAATAATTAAACTTGAGTGAGAAGTAGGTAGATAACATGATTGAAGCCACAGTTTGTTCTTTATGAAGTTGCTAGAATTTGCCTCTAGATATTTCTTAAAAGAATTCCTTTTACAAATTGCAAAAAATTTAAGTCAGTTCTTATATTTTTTTTAAAAATTCATAATTTAACTCTACTTCTAATTTAAGTTAATAATCTACACAAATTATATTTTAATGAAATTGAAGTTAAAAATTTATTCATCAATCCTAGGTCTAAAAGCTTTGAAATTAGAAGAAATTTAAATATACCTTTCTTTTTAAGCTTTATAAAATACATATATTACATTTTCGAAATATATTTTTCTTATTTCACCTATAAATTGGATTGTATAAAATCTTTATTCTTCAAAGGCCAATTAATTTTAATTCAAAAATTATTTCGCCTTTAAGTAAATAAAAAATAATATTATTTTTCTAAAATTGTGTTTATGGGTTGGCAAATAGAAAATATGCTGGTTTTAAAATTCTGAACTATTTATAATTAAAAAGGATACAACTTTCAAATATAAGATTCAGATTATTTTTTAAATGGAAGTCTTCATACAATTTCAGGGTATAACTTATTTTAGAATTAGTTAAGAAAAAATTATTGAATCCCAAATGTTTAATAACATTTGAATTAGCTCCTATTAAAATAATATGCTAGTCTTTAACTGAATTTTAATTATTTATTTTCTATAAATTATATTTAAATAGCTTTATGAATTATCTTATCGAACTGTAAATACTAAATATATATATCTTTAAAAATAATAATATCTCAGATTTGTAAAGCATAGTACTTTTATTTATGAACAAATTAATTAATTTTACAAAAAGAATATTTTTAAAATATAATTTTCTAATCAAATATATACTTATTCTGATATCTAAAAAATTGCATATCCTTTAATTCTTTCTGATGATAAAAACTAGTATATTATTTAAGAGTTTATAAATCTTTGTTAAAGAAAAGAATTCATTTTTAGAATAATATACTGATAATGAATAAATTTTCGACCTAATATAAAAACTGCTCCAGATTAGTAATCTAAATTTAAAAGTTAACTTTTATAGTAAATCTAGTTAAAATTTTTTTTAATTTATAAATTAAAGATTTAGGATAAAGAAAATATTTATAAGAATGATGCAAAAAAATATTTAAATTTTAAATTGTCATTCTCTAATACTTAATTTCCTATAAATAAGAATTTTTGATTATTTTTTAATTAGTTATTTAGCTAAATCTAAATCTTCAGGTGATTTAAAATACCTTATCTCAATAAAGGACAAAGATGGAATAAAAAAGTCTCGAATAAGTCTTGCAAAGCTATATATTTTTTATAGTAAAGAGTCAATGTTTCTCATTATTCTGCAAATTTTAAATAAAATTGAGAAAAATGAATCTTAAAATAAACTTATTTAATTTCTTTGAATCACTTTGTTTAGCTTACATATTTTCTAATGTTAAAAATTTCAAATAAAGCCATTTGGGATCACCTTATAAATTAAACCATTGACTCATCTATTAGAATGAGATTTAACAGAAATAAACCTTCATTTTATTTCTCATATTCCTAGCAATTGCCATCATTAAGAACTTCTGTATTGGTTTACCAGCTAATCAAGCAAATCTTTGAACTGTCTAAGAACAAATAACTATAATTTTTAGCCCATCATCATTATTTTTGTTTTCTATCTCTCTACTTAGTCTTTTAAATGGGTTTTCATTCTCAAGATATATGATTATCTGCAATAGAACTATGTACTTCCTGTTGTATCCTTTTCCAGTATAGGTCCTGCTTCCATTCTTATTTTTTTCTTAAAAAATCATTTTGTGAGAGTGGTGAATATAAAGCGAGATCTTGAAAATTTATCATAATTCATTTTTTAAAAAGAAAATTTAAGAAAAAATTTAAAAGCAAGTCCCTCTTTTTATAAAAACAGGAATCTCAAAAATAGGTGGAATATTTTGAAATGAAATTTTTGAGTTAATAAATTTGTGTCTTACCTTAAATCTTTTGTCAGTTTGTGTCTTTTTATATTAATGATACAGTTTGAAGTATTTAAAGAGACTTTTATTAAAAAGATTTTCAATAATTGTTATTAATTTTTTATCTAATAAATTTGTCCTCTTTGGATAGATCTTAATTTCTTCTAGATAAAAATTAAGACTTAGGGAATTAATGATTAAATATAATAAGAATATCTGTACAATTGATTTTCCTGCTCAAATAAATTTTACTTGTGCGAGTTTTGGCTTCTCAGATGAGCGAGAGTCGCTTAAATGTTATGAGAGCGATATCACTTAAAGTAAGAGTTCTAAATGGAGTATAAATTATTGATTATAATCTGTAATTTAATGTTAGTATAGTTCTTGCCTAGGCAACTTAAACCTAATTCTTCCATCTGACACTATAATTTAAATTTTCCATAATCTACCCTTTGATAAGAAAAATAGGACATGGCTGAGGGTGATTTTGGGATCATAAAATTGACTAAATAATTTAAACTCTTAAATGTCCTCAAACAGCAAAGGTATAGAAGGCATAATAGTAAAAAGACTATTACCAGACAGCCTGAAGATTCAAAGCTTATTTACAGTATAATCACCTTCGAAAAGGGAAATGAGTCTTGAATATTTTTAGATTTTAGAAATCAATCTAGAAAAATTTTATAGAAGTTGACGAGGTATTATAACTGAAATAAGCAGACAGAAAGTTAAATGATAAGCTTTTTAAGAAGATTTAAGAAACCTCAAAATATTCACGATCTTAAGATATTATCATATCAACAATGATTTTGCATGAATTCAAATGACTGGCCAGAAAGTCATAGCTTTGAGAGACATAGATGCCTATTTAGAGAATTTTTTTAGCTATGAAAAATTTAAAAATATTCATTATAAATTATCTAATTCAATTTCCCCTAAAAATATTCAGATTCATTATATTTTTTTTGGTTATTTATTCTATAATAATAATAATAAAAATTTCCATTCTAATTTTTCTAAAATATAACTTTTCTTATCTTGAATTATATCAATAATTATTTAATAAAATATTTTTTTATTCCAGTTTTCCCTAGTTAACTATGAGAGTATTTTATATTATAAACTCAAATATAATGATTTTTATTAAAATATATTCTAAATTTAATCAAATTCTTTCTATATTACGAAACAAAATTTAAAATATTTTTTATTGAATTAGGAATTGAATATTTTCTCATTCATTAATGATAAGCAGAGCAAAGCTCCTATCCCATTGACTAGGGTAGAAATAACAGGAGAAGTAGTATCTCAATTGGCAAGCCTTCAAATTTATTTAATGGTCTAACACTACGTAAACATCGAAGATACGCCAATCGAGTCAGTTTACTTGTTCCCAAAAGAAACAGACTAGGTGTTTTCAAGCATGGAGATTGAGTTTACCCTTGAGGATGGAACTACACGGAAAATGTTCACTAGAATAGACTTAAGAGAAAAAGCGGAGGCAAACTATCAAGACGCCGTGTCTCAAGGAAAGATTATTTCAATTTTTTATACATTAAATTATTAAAGACAGCTGTGATAGGTCTGTTCTCAAGAGCACAGGCGAGTATGATGAGAGTAGTTATCGGTAACTTCCCTCCTAGATCAACTTTTTTTATAACTGCAAAGGTTACTGTCAAATTTTGCCAAAAATTGGATTTAGAGGATCTTAGCTATAGACTAGCTCTTCCTTGCAGCATTTTTAATTGATCTTTAAGTTATTTTAAAATAGCTTTGTACCAAAGTACATGGGAGACATTCAGTAATACATTCAAACTGGGGCTATGTTCAAAGGCTAGATCCCTAAAAACGATAATACAGAAGAAGAAAAACAGTCTGTGAGAAATGATGTCGAGAGTATCGTTGATCATCCCATGATAGATGTGTCGAACGACCCTTCGTCGTCTCCTTACTTATGGGATCTTACTCTAGACATTCAGTTCAAGGGGAAAGCCCAAAGAATCTCATCTAGGAATCACTCTATTAGAATCGAAGAAACCCAATCATATATCGAAGATGGATCAAGAATAAGAGTTAGATTAGGGTAAGACTATATCTAAAAATGAATTCATTGTTAATTTCATATAATATTATAAGATTAAAGAAATCATGTACCTAACAAAGACTTCATCCTCTTTATTAGAGATGACACTATTAATCAACCAGTAGCATATTATTTATGTAAATTTTAGCCATTAGCTCCGTCAATAAGCACGGGGAGAAATCTATTCTAGTTTCAATCTTGCCTGACTTGAGAGCTCCTAAGCTAAAGCAGAGATTCCTTAAGAAAATAGAAGCCATACCTTCTGGGCAGATAGATACTGATCCAGAACTCAAATATGAAGAAACTTAAGAGGAAACTGAGGCATTTGAAGCTGAAGAAGACGAGTACGTCGAGCCTAAGCTACTTGAATACGTTTTCTTACTTGATAGAAGTGGATCGATGAGCGGATAGAGAATATAACTAAATAATCTCTTCTTTTTAACTTGCGGTATAAGCTCTTCAGTTTTAAATATTTTTGTAACAGCTTTTCTTGCACAGTTTGCCAATGGGATGTAAATTCAATGTTGTGAGCTTTGGAAGCGACTATACCAAAATGTTCCCTCAGAGTGTTGAATATAACGACGAAACTCTTGAATAAGCCAATGAGCAATTAGGAAGCTTCAGTGCTGACATGGGAGGTACATTTATGAAGAGTGAAATTTATTAATTTTATCAGTACCGAGATTTTTCTTCCCATCAAGGACATCATAATTAAGATTAAATCTTACCTTATTTTTGAAATCGTAGAGCAAGAAGTAGACCAGAATCTTCCAAGGCATTTTTATTTTATGATGATTTGTACTTGCTTACAGATGGAGAAGTGGGCGATACTCAGAGCATTATAGATTTGATAAGAGAAAATAGAAAGTCTACCACAGTTCACTCCTCTAAATTTATTATCCTTTGGAATAGGTTAATTTAATAAATAATATAATCGTTTTATAAGGTGATGGAGTTGATACTCACCTCATCAAGAAGACTTTTTATATTTTTTGTCTGCAGTTGCTGGAGGTGGTCATTTCTACTTCATTCTTGACCCCAACGATATTGAGAGGAAAGTTATTTAAGCCTTGCAAAAGGACTTTCTTGGTAAAAATATGAATATAACATAATTACAAATAAGAAATTTATCTTGAACAGCTGATTGTGAAAGATTTGCAAATTCTTGATTAAGACTAGTAAGTGCTGGAAACTTTAATAGAGCAGGACAACCTCTCTCATGGAGATAAGCTTTCTCTCGTCAAAATATTAGATTTCATAAAATTTTAAATTTACTTTTGATTCTGGAATCTCTGCTTCATATGTTAGAGTGAAGTTCATAGATCCGAACACTAACCAAGAATTAATTCATCTTGAGAAAATACAAGAAATTTAAAGTGAAGCTCTTGACAATAAACCTAATTATATTTCTCTTTTAAATGCTTTAATTTATTGGTAAATGTGGCAGCTCACTAATTGATAAAATCAGCCGCGAATGAGCAACTAATTGAACTCTCAGTTAAGTATTTCATAATTTATAAACTATACATATCTTAAGTTTATACTATTTTTTACAATATTAAATCCTCACATACTAAACAGCAATTATAACTTCGGATTTAAAAATATCTGTTAAGTAATTTTCTATTTTGAATGAGTTGCTATGAACGAATTTTGGATGATGTCACCCAGGAGATGCAACTTAGATATTTATTTCTAATTTATTATAAAATTAGAAAAGTGCCAGTTATTTCATCTATTAAGGGAGCCTCTTAGTAACTTTTTGTGAAAACACTCACTGGCAAGACAATAACTTATTAGTTTTATTATAATTCTATAAATTAAGCAGAAATTCATATAAAATTAAAAAAAATCATAAAATAAAATAAAGCGCATAATCTTTATTATTGATGAGAATTTATTCAAAAATAGAAATTAGCTATTTCAGTTCAGCTTTGATTCTCTCAAAAAGGTTTCGTACTTGAAGCGCACTTTGGAAGCTGAAATGCTGCTATTAAAATTTAGAAAAACGGTAATTATGCTTGAGTGTCATATTAGCATCTATAGGGTATTCTCCCGTAATATGTATTCTCAAAATATTGATATAAATCGATTAAAGTGGTGAAAGGATTAAAACAGATTTGCTACTAAAAAAGAAAAGTTCCGAGCTAGATATGGGAAAATGGTGCTGGCAATAAAATAGTAATTAAATTTAAATATATTTGAGGGACAGCTGTTTGTGTGTATCTCTGATTTAAGTAATTATATCATCATCCTTTCAGAAAAAAGTTCTTTTAAATTTGAGATGACTTTGGGTGTCATTACTCGCTGGAATAAAGAAAAAGTAATATTTAATTTTTGATTATTAAACTAAATGTTGATTCCAAATGAATCAGCCATTACAACTACTATGAAGTTGCAACCTCAATTATTTTTTTACCCAATCATCGATTTATTTAATTCTTAATTGTAATTTATTTTAGATAATTTTTAACTTTGAATGTGACTCCCGACATTACAATTGAAGAAGTGAAGGATCTAATCGCGGAAAAAGAGAACATCCCACCCGGCCAGCAAAGACTTGTCTTCAGAGGAGCTCAGATTGAGGATGGAAGAACTTTGGAAGATTACAAAATTTAAAAAGAAGATACCATTCATCTCGTGCTACGGTTGAGAGGAGGAGGTGGCTAATTTTCCGTTAAGGATGAAGATAAATATGAAATTTGATTTAAGTGTCTAGGACTGACTTTAAGATCTATTTTTATCCTTGGTGACCCCTACTTATAAAATTATTAATAATTTATATTAAACTAGCAAATTCTTGTAGTAAGATCCCAGATAGCAAAGCAATATAGTGTTCCCATCACCAAAGTCAAGCTTTTCTACAATGAAAATATATTAAATGATTAAATATTTGAATGGAAAGCTGATTCCTCAATAGAAAAATAATGAAAATCTGACACAATTCAATCTGAAAATGGACAAGTAAGAGCTATCATTCGTGGTCAACAATTACAAGGCAGTTGTGTTTTGTCAAACTGCAAATGGGTCTTGGAGTCAAATAATTTATTTTTTAGGAGTTAAAAGCTTTACAAAATTCTTTCTAAAGAGACATTTATCTTAAAATATATTTTTAATTCGCTGACTTGCAGGAAGCCCAAACTGAGGAGAAACTCAAACAGCAGAAGGAAGAGCACTTATAAAAAGTGGATTATTAATATTTTAAACTTGTTGACTTTAGCAGCAATTAAGATTCTCAATAAAGACTTCCAAGATAACAAAAACGAGTGGAAACTTGTAGTTGCAAAAGCTAAATTCTATCTCAAGAAAACTATGAACTTACAATAATTAATATGGAATTTTATATTTATTACTTAAATAAAATATTTTTTAATTAAGGTTTATTTTATTAAAATAGGTCAATTCAAGAACTATTTGAAATTGAAGCTATGCTTGCCTTTTAATATCAAGTTTTTATTAGGTATATTTGACATTTTGGGAGCTTATTTTATTTAAATATAGTAGAAATTTTAATTAAAATTGGTGATTGGTTAAAATAATAAATGGAGAGTTGCAACTTCGTTTCAGTTGAAATCATAGATTCACTTCTTATCTGCAGCTAGTTCGATTGAAAATCAAAAATTAAAATGAGTTTCTTCTTTAATCATCTTCACAGTACCTTTCAGCAGTGAGATATGAGTCACTCATTCATTCTCCTTCATTATCATTTTCATTTTCATTTAAACTTGTGTCGCTTATTACTCTTGATTGAGCGCTCCCACACAAAAGTTGTAAGGATAAAAAGTTCTTAGAATTTTATGCTGAATCGAATGGTTTAATAATTATTTAAATTGGACACACTTCAATTGCCACTCATTTATTCCATTTTAATTTAATATCTAATTTAATTCTCTTTTTTATTCAATTCTCAGTCAGCTAAAATGAAATTTTTAGAGTATTTTTTTTTATTTAGATAGTCTTCGAGATTTAGAACAAATCAGGAATTTTATTTTTTTCTAAAAAATAAATTTCTAATGTTTTCAGCAAGGAGTTATATCTTCTCAAAATCAGATATCTTTTGAATCTCGTTTTAATTAAATATATTTCCATTAGTTTTAATAATAAATTTAAAAGTATAGAATCTTTAAATTTTTAGAACTTGACTGAGAAGCAGATTGACAATTTAGTAGACTCAGTTGTCTGCTCATTTTGATTGTATCCAAATATTACACTTTTAAAAAATAAATTAATTAGATCATCCAATCTGGATATTGCTTAAGAGCTAAAAGATATTGAAATCATGAATTCAATTAAACCTTTCTATCATAATATTTCTTTACCTTCATTCAACATAAATGTAAAATGATTTAAAGTTTTATTCTGGAAGTAGGCTGAAAAATAAAAATTATATAATTATCTGTCAGGAATAGGAAGATTATATTATCAACATTTAAATGAACTTAAATTGTTAGGATATTAAATCAATATTTATTTTAAATGTAAATAAAAATCGATCTCTCTTCTCCTAAATTAAAAATTTATAAGTTAATTTTGAAGAATAATGGGCCAACTCTCTAAATAATGTAATTCCTTCGAAGTATTAAATCATATTTTAATAAAATTTTAAGTGACTGCGGTAGAGGGAATCAAAAACACATAATATGATAAGAAAGTAAGAATAAGGTGCGTATAATCATAGTAGGAATTTTAATTAAAATCGGTGATTTTTTAAAATAATAAATGGAGAGTTGCAACTTCATGGCTGTTGAAATCACAGATTCAGCCCCTGATCTCCAGATTGTTCGATAGCTTATTAAAAATTAATATGAGTTTCTTCTTTAATCATCGCCTAACACCTCTCAGCTGCGAGTTATGACTCACGCATTCTTCCTCTTCATCTAAACTTGTGTCGCGTATAACTCATTACTGTGCGCTCCCACACAAAAGTTACAAGGATAAAAGTTCTTAGAATTTAATGCTGAATCGAATAGTTTTATAATTTTTCATATTGGACACACTTCAATGTCACTGATTTAATCCATTTTAATTTTATATCCAATTTAATTTTTTTATTAAATTCTCATCTATGATTTCTATATTATGGATCAAATACGAATACATTATCGAGGGTTATTTAAAAAAGAGATTATTAAAAGAACCGATTAATTTATATGATTACCCTCCACTCAGTCACGATAATTTAATGCTATTAATTTTAATTGCAATCGGTAATGGAGCGCGGCCTCCTATGATTATCTAAAGTTGTTTGGGACATTTTTCCACTTGAGAGGATTTTATTCGTATTAGGTCTAACTAGATTTCTGGGCATCTGCTAATTTTCTTATTTGAGAGATATGTTCGCATTCGATATGGTCATAAATTCTATTCTTGACAATTTTCAGGAGGAAGTGATTTTTTATTAGTTATAAGAATAATAATTAATTATAAAATTTAAATAGGTTTTTAATAAGTGGGATTCGAGCGTGCAATATATTTAAGCAAATCTGATTCTTTTTCCAGCTGATCATGAGGACCACTTTGTCTAACTAGTCTAAAACTTTATTAAATATCTCTTACATCCGATCAACCATTCAAAACCCCATAATATGATAAGAAAGTGAAAATAAGTTGTGTATAATTAATTTCTTTATTAATACTTATAATCATGCGAGTCAAACGCGAAATTACTCAGAAATAACTACATGATCCATCCTATCTCAGTTTCATTTTGACTCTAAGGTATGGATGTAGTCACCCTTATCAGTAGTAATAGCCAGTTCTCAACATCAACTCCATCGCAAAAATGTTGAGAGTGCCAG
>JAJKFJ010022487.1:0-12361 GCA_027382625.1 Tetmemena sp. SeJ-2015
GGTGTAGTAGCAACTTGCTTAGTCTCCTCTTCTTCCTATTGATGTTGCTCTTAATTTTCTTCTTCCTCTGGTGCTTACTCCTCTGCTTGGGCTTCACCCTCTGCTTAGTTTGTAGTATCCTCCTCACCTTCAGCGTTTTGCTCAACTTGGGTTTCGTTAACTGCTACTTCAGCTCCTTCCTCAGCATTCTCTGTCTCATTCTTGACCTCCTCTTCTTCTTGCTCAGTCTTGGCAGGAGCTTTTCTTTGGTACTTAGATTAGCCCTTCTCTTTCCTGTTGTTTTACTTCTTCTCCTCTGCTTGTCCCTCAACTGGCTAGGCTTTGCTCTCTGCAGTTTGACCTTTATTATCTGCTGCATTCTTCTGATTCCTCCTTCCCTACCTATCATTTCTCTCCTTAGGTTATCTCTCTCTTGCATCCTGCTTTTGAGGTCTCTGTTCTTTCTCGTCTCTCTCTCCTCTGTTTCTCCTTTGCTCCTTCAGGAATCTGGCCTTGCCCTCTTCCCTCTCTTCGTCTCCCTTGAGCACGAAAGCCTACTTCATCAGTCTCAGCTCCTTTAGAGTCTTGTCCAGGTCACTCTTCTTCATGGGGGCAGAGATCTTTATCTGAGAGAACTTCTGAATCATCAAAAAGTCTAAGGTCAGCTTCTCGGGATCTTCAACAGCTTGAGTTCCTGCTTTCCTAGGAGCCTGCTTTGGCTGCTGCTTGGTAGAAACAGAGAACATATCACCCTAGGCTCTCTCTTCTTTGGTTTGAGCTCTCATCAGCTTACCCTTCTCAAGGGCTTCTTAGATTGTCTTTCTTCTCAGCTCATCAGCTATCTCCTGCTTCTCAAGTTCAGTGAGAGGTTGGAATGGAGCACTACCTTAAGGGAGACCTCCAGTCTGTTGCTTCTCGCAGTACTTGATCAAATAGTCGCATAGGTCTATCTCAGAGAGGTAAGGGTGGATGTCGAGCTTGCTGAGCATGTGCTCCTCCCATTTCTTCTGCTTCTCCTCCTCTTCCTTCCTGCGTTCCTCCTCTCTCTTGCGGGCGTTCTCCTCCTTCTTGATTTGCTCCTCAATGCGCTTCTTTCTCTCCTCTATGCGCTGCTGCTTCTCCTCTTCCCACTACTTCTTCTGCTCCTCTCTGTTCTCAACCTTTACCTTGGTGCTCTTGATCCAGTCGATCTCTCTGATTATGATCTACTGAGCCTCGTACTCAATCATCTTGCGATAGTACTGCTCCCTCTCAGCTTCCTTCTTCTTGCGGAGTTCACCGATCTCAGTACGGAAGGCATTTCTCTACTGGTTGATCTTGTCCAGGTCCTTCTGGATCTACTCCTTGTTGATCTCCTTCACGCCCTGGTCCTTCTTGAGCTTATTGATCTCGGCCTTGAGAACTTGAACGCTTGACTTAAGTTCGCTGAGTCCTTGTCCAGCTTGGTGCTTTTCAGCCTTTCTCTTTTAAATTTCAGCGGTGAGCTCATTGATCTCCTCGATGAAAGGTTTGGACTCCTTGACCTTCTGGATCTCCCTGATTAAGTCCTTCTCCTTTTAGCTGCTTAGAGTTGTTGTGGTGAGGGTCCTCTCGATTTCCTTGATTCCCTTTTCGAGGGTGTCCAATTTATTGTACTTGGGGTGGAGCTTCTTCTCCAGCTTCTCTCTCTTGTCTTCAAGGTCAGAAATTACCGCAGAGATTGCATTAACGGCATCATAGATAGCCTTTTTCTAAGAGGATTGAGTGCCAAGATCATTGAACATCTGTCTCAATTCCTTGGTCATGACTCCCTTTCCTGACTGGTCGGCCTTCAGCAACTGTACCTTCTCATTAAAGCGTTCTCCAAGTTCCCTAATCTTCTCATTCATAAAATAGGTGTAGAATTTAACTACTCTCTAACTCAAAGTATTTAGATTGAGAGCGTCTATCTTCTCTTCTACTTCAACCTGAGCCTTGTGGTAAGCAGTCTCATCAGGCAAGGGGATTATGTTCTTAGGCATCTCGGGGACTTCAGTCTCGAGGGTCACAAAGATTCTAGCTCTGGGCTTTTTCCAGTCGCCATAAAGGTACTCTTGATAGGCAGACAAGGGCTTCTTCTCTTTGGGAGGACCGGCGTTCTCGCCTTCTTATTTATTTCCTTCTCCTTTTTTACGATACTGCTGAGCTCCTCTGCTCTTAGATCTAGCAGTGCCATCATCGTTCCTTCTGCCTCCTTTGCGACCTCTCTTCTGGTCTCCTTCTCCCTCTTGTCCCTCTGCACCTTCGACGGGCTCATGTCCATCTTCCTCCTTGCGATTAGGATCCTTAACTCTGTAGACTGTTTTACCAGTAGACTTGTTGCCTCCTCTTCTCAAGCAAATAATTGACAACTAATTCTATGATCTCTGTTTTCTAGAATCTTCTTAATCACCTTCGTCACCTTTACCCTCCTCATCAGGGTTAGGTTCACTACCCTTTACTCTATACACTCTCTTCTAACTCTTCTACTGTCTCTTCTCACCCTTATTCTCTTCTGCTCCCTCTGCTTGTTCAACACCCTCTTTGCCCTCTTCAGTTTGCTGATTCTCTCCCTTGACCTTATAGGTAGGCTGCTTGTTGCCACCTCCTCTCTAGTTGTTGTTGGCTCTCTTGGATTTGCTTCTTCTTTCACCAGTTTCCTGTCTATCTTCAGCACCCTCCACATTCTTCTATTCCTCTCCTTCAGCTGCGGCTGCTCCCTTCTTTTGGTAGACGGCTTGGCCTTTAGCTCCCTCTTGCTTTGGGTTGTTGTTTCTTCTCTGTTGCTGTCCATCGCCTCTTCTCTAAGTGGCTGGCGCGTCAGTCCTCTATTCTCCATTCTCTTCTGAGGGCTTTGTATCTTTAGATTTAGCTGCTTTTGGTTGCTTGGACTCCTCATTGCTTTAGTCAGCAGGGGCGTTGGCCTACTTAGCTTTATATTGCTGCTTTGGTTGAGCTGGGGTGTCTTTCTGCTCCTTGGCTTGGCCCTCCTGTTGGGCTGATGCTGGCTAGTTTCTCTGCTTTTTCTGAGACTATTTGCTATCTTAAATAAAATAATTGAAATATATATCATGGGCGTAAAAATATTGACTTTTCTATCTTCAGCTGATGACATACTTGTCTAATTAACTTTTCTAAAATAATATTGCAAAGGTTGAAAAATATTCTTCTTCATTAATTTTTCAGATAATAATATTCTTGCAATACAATATAGTATTACTAGCAGGAGCAATTATATAACTTATTCCTATTTGCTCACACGCACTCCTCAACGTATCTTATTTCTCTTAGCTTCTATTGGTTTGAGGATTAACTACGCACCACTATCACAATATTATGTTGTAATTTTCATAATATGATTAAAAAATACAGAGATAAACTCCTGTTATAATAATTCAAGAGCAATGGAATAATAATAGAACGATATCGATATTTCAACAACATAAAGACTTAAATTGAAGGTTTCAAATTCTAATAACTCAAAGCCTTAAGGTACAGTCATTTTATTTCCTATAATAGTGAGTAACAAAGTCTGTAGTTAAGTTCAAGAGAGACGAAAATATCAGAGAGTATGAACTTGGAGAGAGAAAGAATCTCAGCTAATCAAAGTCTTTCAATGCCAAAGGTGAAGGCAAAATTTTTTTAACATCTCTGAAACACAACGGTCAGGTAATACCTGAAAATCTTAGTAGTCTAAATGCAAGTTCATCCCTTTAGAGGAGAGAAACTTTAAAGATGCAACAAGCATATATTTACAATTTGATATATTTTAATAAGCGAAAGCAACCAAAAGACTTTCAAGAAAGTATTCAAGACTATCAACCTTGAGATACAGTTCTAGAGGCTTGTCTGAGAATGAGGACTTCCTCGATTATAATGATTACTCATCCGAAGGAGACTCGCTAGAGCGATCTCAAAATAATTAATATGGCTTCTCTCCTTCAAAGCTTTAAGCTGGAGAATACTAAAAGCTCAAGCAAGATAAGCTAATCAGAGAGGTCTAGTTTTTATCTCAGATTGATGATCCCTCATTTCGATCGAACTCTTTTAGAAGAGGCAAAAACTCTCCCAAGAGATAAAGACCTCAGTCTTCTACCCAAGCTTTGATATAACAACAGAGTTATAATAGCTGTGAAGTCTAGCCAGGGTTGCTCTTTATGAAAATATTCTTGGCTAATGCTAAAAGAGCTCAGAGTAATCAGTTTAAGTTCAAAGGCATCAACATACCTCTTACTATAGGGCTTTTCTCTGATAAGTTCCTTATCTATAACAGCAGTAAGTATTTGACCTTGCCTATATTTTAAGCTATGATTTAGGTAAGGATGGAAAAATCAAAGTAAAGATTGAGAGCGAAGTAAAAGAACAGGAGTTCTTAAGAAAGCTTACAAAGAGATTTAACCATCAACTAGAGAGAATGAGAGAGAAGAATTTTCTTCACTTGAACCTTGAGGAAACGTTTCCAATTATGATGTACAAGAGATCAGAAGCTCCTTAATCAGTCTTTTCCGTAACTACTATACCTGAGAATCTAAAGGAAAATAATTCTTAAATACATGCTCTTCTTGTGCTCTTATCTTTCTTCTTCTAATTTAAACCTCTTTATTAACGTTAATTTTTAAAAGAATGGCTGCTCCTGACGCTCTCCTACTCCATCAGCAAAAAAAAAACGCAGTTTGCTCAAGCTAGCACGGGAGCTCGACCCAGCCAGTCTGACCTCCACAACTCCTACCCAGTCAGGCAGCACGCAGCCAGCCACCGAGGCCGACCTCACTCAGTCGGCGGGGGAGCTGAAGCTCCGAACTCCCTCGATCATCTTTGCTCTCACCCTCGCAAGTCCGAGCGACTCACCCAAGGTCAGTGAGAGGGTCCGAGCCGCCGACTGAGTTGAAGTCGCCTGTGGCTGGCTGCGTGCTGCTTGACTGGCAGGAGTCGTGAGGTCAGACTGGCTGGGTCGAACTCCCGTGCTAGCTTGAGCAAAACTGCGTTTTTTTTTGCTGATGGAGTAGGAGAGCGTCAAAGGAGCAGCCATTCTTTAAAAAATTAACGTTGGGTCCGGCACCGCACGTGCGGTCTGGGACATATGATACATTCCCCAGACCGCACATACTTTGCCCAGGACCGCACATACTTTGCCCAGACCGCACACTCTTTGCCCAGACCGCACACACCAAACCCAGATTGCCCAGACCGCACATATCAAACCCAGATTGCCCAGACCGCACACACTTAGCCTAGACCGCACATAATCTTTGATGGCATATTTCTGATGAGACTTTAATCTAATTTGGGGTTGGTACGGAAGTGCATCTCCCCTACTTTAATGAGCAAAAATGCTAAAAATTATCAATATTGGCCGTAATCTGACCAAAAATCAAAAAATTACGAGTTTTTGCCCTTTGAATTTTCCTTGAAGGTCGAATTTCATGATTTCAATTATTTCCAGAAAATAACTAAAAAATAATTTACAGTCAAATGTAGCAACGCCAAAATATTTTTTAAATGATATACACCAATTTTATTATCTAAGTAAAATTTTCTCTTCAAAATTTTCAAAATTTTTGCAGTTTTTATGCCCTCTCCGTCTTAGATAAATATTTCCTCGAATGTATTTACAGTTACAAAGATGTAAGTTTTTTTTTGGGGGTCTTTCCTTGTCATCCTTTTTTCATGAAAATATTTATTATCATAATCATAGCCAAAAATTACTCAGAAACACAAATTTTTTTAAATCCCAATTCAAATTCAAGAGGGTCAATGCCTGAGAAACGCAGTGATCCAGGAGGTTGACAAAATTTTAAGAATATTTTATTTAGAAAAAATATGAATTGCAAAAATTATGTTTTACAAATTAAAAAAGGTGATATACTTATGATGATAATGATGAATGATGATGATGATGATGATGATGATCTTGTAAAACTTACAGAATTTGAATAAAATAATCCGTTTCGAGACATCTCTGATAATTAGTGCTGAGATCATTAAACGCATTATAATTATTTATTACCTAGCAGATATGGTTTTATATAAAGGGAGATGTTTTATTAGACTAATATAATGAGCGAGGTTATTAAATCTGCCTACCTGCCCTATTAGATAAGGGCTTACTCCTTATGGAGCTGCAGATCCTATAGCTACCGACCCGGTACTCTCTAGCCATGTTACTGCTGCCAGTACTTGAATCATTACCGCTAGCCGCAAGAGGACTCGGACGTTGCCACTCGCAGCACAGGACAATGGCCAGGAATCCCTGCCGTTCAAACCTTCTCTGACGGAGGGCGTGAGCTGCCAGTCACACTAATTGTCTAGCAGATAGGTCTAAGATAGCTTGCTCTCTGCCTTCGGTAGTGGAACTCAGTACGTGCTTATAGGAGGTAAGCCTGTATCGGTAATTGCATTGACCTCGAGTCCAGTAGTCCTTGCCAATTCTCGCCTCTCCAAGCCATCTGGTCACTGGAGGTCCGCCTCCTCCGCCATGTCCGCCTGATATCCGCCAGTTGTCGGCCAGCTTGAGTTCAGCCACATCTGCTATATAATAAGCAATTTAGTTCAATATAAATATTTAAGAAGATCAGAGATCTCTAATTAATTTCAATTTCTTATAGTAATATATTTCTTTATAGAACCCAAAACAAATAAAGTATTTTTATTATATAAATCTAATAATTTTATTACAACTAATTTTCTATGTATTAAATAATTTTATTTACAAATACAGTTAGTTTTCAATAAATTATTCTTAAAGATAAAATCTAGTGTCATTTTGAAAATAAATGCAGATCCTTCTTCTTAAATTAATTTGTTAGATAGCCCTTTGGATTTGAATTTGAACAAAAAATATGTATGTTTTTGGCTAATTTTTGGCTAAATCATGATTTTTCATATTTTCATGAAAAAAGTTGCTGACGAGGAAAAGGCCACCCCCAGGTTTTTTCCTATTTTCAAAAATATAACATGATTTATTGGTTAATTTTAGCAAAATCATTAAAGTTCTTGGAATGTGAATGCATAGCTTCTCTTACTTATCTTGGATCATCATATATAATATACAAGTTATTTTGAAGAACCTGAATTCTAAAAAGCGCAAATGTGACTTGATAACTAAAGGAGATGAAATGGCAAAAACATTATAGGAAGGATATGATTAAGTGATCATGGAAATTGTGGAAGAAAAACTTAAGTAAATAGCTGATAATAAATTAATTCATTAATTTTAGATAAACTTTTTTCTAAAAACATGGGTTTTGAAGGAGGTGAACTCTCGCACCAATTGCAACTCAAGAAAAGATAGAGACTTTTAAGATTAGAAACTTTACTAAAATCAAATAGAAGTAAGTATCTCACAATTATTTGCTAAGGCAAGACAAAATATCAATCACACTATTAAAGATAGATATTAAAGGATGAAAATGATCATGAATACAACTTCAGAAGAGTGAAATGCAACTAATCATGTATTTCACAGAAGATGAACAAACTAACTCAAGAATTCAGAATCTAAGACTAATGCAGAAGATGACATTTAGTTCAAAGAAAAGACTTGTCAGTTGTCTTCGAACTGTGCCACAAATTGTATTTATAAAATAATATTCATGATAACGTAATGCTATCCTCCCTATATTGTAGCATAAAAAATAGTGTAAATAACAAAAAAATAGATCATTTTTGAAAAATTAAAATCATGAAATTTGACCCTCAATGAAATTTCATCAGCCAACAACTCTTAATTTTTTGGTATTTTTGGCAGATTTCGACCTATATGAACGATTTTTTAGCATTCAATATCATAAAAAGAGAGGGAGGTGTACTTCCGCCCCTCCCTCCCCAAATTAGATTAAAGTCTCATCAGAAATATGCGATCAAAGATTATGTGCGGTCTAGGCTAAGTGTGTGCGGTCTTGGGCAATCTGGGTTTGATATGTGCGGCTGGGCAATCTGGTTTGGTGTTGCCGTCTGGGCAAAGAAAGTGTGCGGTCTGGGCAAATGTATGTTTTCGGTCTGGGCAAAGTAATGTGCGGTCTGGGCAATCTGGGGAATGTATGTGCGGTCCCCAGACCGCACGTGCGGTGCCGGACCCACCCCCCTAAAAATTAACGTTAATAAAGAGGTTTAAATTAGAAGAAGAAAGATAAGAGCACAAGAAGAGCATGTATTTAAGAATTATTTTCATTTAGATTCTCAGGTATATTGTTTAATTAAACCTCTTTAGTAACCAATCCACAATGGAGAAGAAGGAAAGAGTCTCAACAATTGCCTGCTTTATAACTGTATGGGGCAGCTATTCATCATACCAAACGGTCTCAAAGCTAGTCTGTACAGATATCATCACTTTAACCCCATTTACTCTTCCTCAGCTAAGCAGAATTACGCCTACTTTATGAGCAACTCTAATCCTATATCTTTAATTGAAGAAGATCCTACAGCTGTTCAGACTAAGCCTACTTCAAAAGCTGGCTGCGGAGAGGAGTCTTGCAAGTTGAATTTGAAGGGCTATCCAACTCAATGCTAAATTTACAAAGTTCACAACATGAATACTTTCGGTTTCACATCAGTAGCTGAGCAACTCATCCAATTTATACAAAAGCACTATGGAATAACTCTTCAAGAGATAGTTCTAGACTTTATTAAAGACTTGGATGGTGTAGAGTGGCTGATTGGGTGTAAAGCCTTTCGAACTGTGGAAAGGAACAGAGGGTAGAATGGCTTGAGTCTAGATACTAGGAAAGATAAACTAGAGAAAGGTATGTTTCAAACTTACCAGAGAGATTACTCTGAAACGAGAGAAGCCTTTGTGAAAAGGCAAAGAGAAATGCTTATGGAAAAGGCAACAACCTCTACTAAGTGCAAGATATGCAAGATCAAATTCAGAAGAGAGGAGTTGAAAAGAGTGGTCACAGATACACTAATCACTACTTTAAAGGCTCATTTAAGGAAAAGAGGTGTCTTTGCTCTTGAAGCTAAAGGCATAGAGCAAGATTAGCAATAGAAATAGTAATCTAAGTTAAAGGACTCGATGAGTGTTAGTAGTCTCAACATAGAAGCTACTTCTTTAGTTTGCGACCTGTGCTATATGCTCGTGGTAGCTGAGAATAAGCTACTTTCGATATCTAGTAGATTCGCTTAAGCGCTCAGTATACCTACAAAAGATGCTTTTGCTAAAAACTCTTCACCAAGGAAGACTGGAGGCTTTAAATCTGTTGTAGAAAATGCTCATTCAGAAGCCGATGATATAGGTAATCATATTGATTCAATATCTGATACTCAAAGAAATGATTAGGCTGAACAGAAAAGATTTAGGAGAAAGTTAATGATATAAGAGTTACCCTAAAAACCCATTCAATGGAGAGTTATGCTTTATCTTTAAGAGTTCATTGGAGAAGAACATGAAATTCAAAAGCTGTTTGATTGGATTCACGAATAGGCCGAAGATAAACTCGCTAAATTTTAAACTGACAATTAATTCGAATGATTAAGTTTATTTACATCCAAATAAAGTTCTTTGAAACAGTTACAAGATTCAAGTGGGTTAATTTTACAGTCTCTGAGAGGAAAAAAGACTAACTAGATGTGAATATTTCGCAGATATTGAACTTTATCAAGGTCTTTTACTTCTTCACACTTTCAGAAAATTCTATTGAAGAGCTCCAACTCAATCATCTTCGCATTTTTATGATGCTATCTTTTTATCTGATTAAATTATCAAGAGTTAGAAATATCTCTAGTAACATCGGCTGAAAATGGGAAGCTGTAACCAATGACTCCTTTTGACTATATCCTCTCCTAGAAAAAGAAGAGATAGACTCTTGCCTCTGGTAAAATACTTCCTTTAGCACAGTTCAATCCAGCTACTTTCAAAAAGCCGAAGGTAGATTCTTTGAGTAAGATGATGTTCAAGAAAAAAGAGGAGCCTCAGAACGACTTTGAATTTTACGACACTAAGAAAGAGTATTTCAATATCGGCATGTATAAGCAGGGCAATTTTAAGGATCCTCTATGTAGATTGAGAGTGGTAGTAGGCTTAAAGAAGGATTATGAGACTAGGAGTGAGAACATATTACTGCAAGATCATCTTGGAGTGTACATACCATTAGATCACGGCTATTATAATTGCGATCCTTTGCCTCAAACTTGGATAGAAGTTTTCACCTAGCCTCGAAACACTGAGCTTCATCAAGTCACATATCAGTATAGAAGCTCTAAGGGAAACTCTCCACGTAAAACTCATTCTCCAGGAATAAGAAAGCAGAAGTCTTTGAATCTAGTAAATCTTAAAAGGCCTCGTCTTATGGAAAGCGATATGAGACTCTCAAATTCAAACCTAGAATATGTAAAGATTGAAGATAGTCTCAAGCAAGAAGATTCTGAGCAGTAAAGAATTAATTGCCTCAGTCTTCATCCTATGGCTTTGATTCAAAGAGAGAGTGATGTAGATATGCAATTTTATGACACGTTCGCTCATACTTCAGGCAGTTAAGCCAACACCAATCAATCGTAATAGGTATAAGAGGTGCCACGTCAGCGACCTCAAAGAGTGATATTGAATGTTGACACTGAAAAGCAGCAACAAAGAAAGATTCAGAGCCGAGGAAGCATCCTTGATCTCAGCAAAGTTGATAGAAGGAAGTCTGCTATGATAGTTTCGGATAGACCTAATTTCGAAGAAGTTCATGAGGATCCTTTTGAGTATAAGAGCAAGATATTATCTTCACATCAAAAGTCCAACGATAGAGGAAATATTGCGAATACAATTCTCTCAAGTGAGGCCAAGAATTTTAAGCAGACTGACTTACTTCCAATTAACTAGATATCTAAATACGAGAAGATGCTCATAGACGACAAATAAAGAGCGAGGAGGAAATATGAGCATATCACATCTAGAGTAGCCTACCATACTTTTATCTCTTCTTAGAGGCTTAAGTTAACCAAAGAGCATCAAAGAATGAATAAAAGCAGTAGCCAAAATTTCTTGTAAACCTTTCATGGAAACTCCTCCTAGCAAATTATGACAACGAGAGATATGCTAAAGTTTTTTAAATTTATGCTTTAAGAAATTGAAATTAGAGATTATACAGGAAGAGATCTATAAAGTTCTGAGAGCTCTGCTTAATTCTTCATAAATAAGAAAAAATAATCAGGGGCAAAAAATCTTCAAAGATCACAAACCTTCCTAAACTTTGTCCCAGATTCTAGTCGTTCATTTTTGAAAAGCAAGTAAAAAGGAGACAACCACTATAACTTGATACCTAAAATCATTCGCAAAGTCAGGCTTCAAGATAAAACCTAAATATCTCAGTTGCCTATTTAATTAGATCAGAGATTATAGAATGGAGTAAAGCATTAGCAAGATTAAAATGAAGTTTAGAGTAACTCTATTATTGCTGAGCCTGAAATTTTGAACATAGAAAAAGAAGAAGTTGATCAATTAGTTTAAGATAAGGAGAGGGAATCACAAACTCAAAACTTGGATTTTATGGCAGGAGTACACTCTTAAAACCTGGATCAGATTATCTCAGCAATATAGGATTTAGAGAATCAACCTCTAATAAAAAAGAAAAAGCTGAAGAGATTTTTAGCATTTCTTTTTTAATATAAGAGAATTCATTCGGCCAAAGCTTTGATAAATAGACAGGCCGCACATTCCCTCTCAATCATTGAGCCCTACATAAAGAACTCAGAGAAAAGAGAATATAAACTGTAGATAAAGTAAATATTACAAGAGCAATAATAAAAGAAAGTTTCAAAGCGAAGTAGAGAACGACTTATTAAAGATGAGGATTTGTAGACCCAAGATTTCAGCTAGACTTAATAAATCTTACATAAAACAACTACTGAGAAGCATGAACCTAGGTCACAATTTTTAAAGAAGCTTAGGAACTAAAGAGAAAGTGACACCATTTACAATGATACTACAAAACCTAATGGTTCATATAAGGTCAAACATATAAGCAATCTTGATGCTCTTGATTCTATAAATTAGCACGACTTAATTAGCTAGAAAGCTAATTCAAGAAATAATAGGGACTTGGAGATGATTAGATAAACTCTTGGTTCTTAGACTGAGAGATAATCAGAGTTTAAAGAATCCTCTAATCATCAATCCAATATGATAGAGCATCACGAGAAAATGTTCAAACTTCAAAATAAGCGCATTATGATTGGAAAAGCCTCAGAGAGTAGTAAGGATTCATTTTAGGGTGTAGAGCGGTAAAGAATGAAAAGCTTACTTAATGACTTATAAAAATCGAAATAGAGACAACTTCAAAGACATAACAGATACGAATAGATCCAAAATTATTGAAGCAAAGAGTTTAACTTTATCATAAGATTATTATTTATTCTAACCAATTTCACTTTATCAAAGCTTATTGAAGTTATTGAATTGCCA
>JAJKFJ010022488.1:0-94222 GCA_027382625.1 Tetmemena sp. SeJ-2015
CAAAGGCGATAGTCTCCTAATTCTAAACATTTATACTGCCTGCTATTTCCCACAATTAGATCCTCACTTTCTTGTTTTTTACTTCCATTATCTTCATCACGAAGTCTATCATCACTTAGTTGCTTACAGTACCCTCTAAAATAATTATAACTCAAAAAAAACTAATTTTTTAAAAAAAAATTACAAATTTTTATTTTTTTTCCCAAAATTTATATAGGGAGTTATTAAAAGGACTAAAATTTTTGGTGTTAGAAATTTTAAAAAAGGTTTTATTTATAAAAAAATTTATTCTTTTTAAAAAAATAAAAATATAGAGCTTTAAAATTTAATGTTATTAAATTTAGTTATTTAACAAAAAACCCAATTTTGACCCTTTAAACATTTGATGATTGTTAGAAACATATTTTTCCCAATTTAAAAAATTTTTTAAAATAACCCCAAAAAAAATCATTTTGTTTTTCATATTTAAAAATTAGAATTTTATTCTTCTTTTGAGTTTCCCGTTGTTTATAGAGTGCTTTAATTATTCCCCAAGTTGGTTCTTGTTTTTGATGATTTAATTTTTTCATTTTTAAAGGTTTTTCTACTTCTATTCCCAGACATTTTTTGTGAATTCCACTTTTGTTTTGTAGAAATTTGTCATAAAACTTATATAAAAACAATTAACGAAGGATAGCCCTTTAACCCTTTTCTTAGGATATGAAAGGTTGCTTGGTTATTGATTCTTCCCGGGTTCTCTTTCAAACCGGATTCCCAAATCCCCGAAAATTTAAATTTTGAAAATAAAATGATTTTATACCCCAAAAAGAAAAGATGATAGTTTCTCCCTTTTCCCGTTTTTTGCACCCCCAACACTAATATCTTATATACGTCCATGTTTTTTTCTCAGTAGCTGAGCATTCTAGTTAAATTTATGGGGTTTTAGGATTTAAAATTCCCCCTATTCCCAATTTTTACAGACAAATAATTCCAAAACATAGCTACTTAATCCTCCCTTCCTTATTTTTCCTTGCCTTTTTAATTAAAAGATGTTTAAAAAAAAAATTAAATGTATTCAAATGAAAAACCCCTAAATTAAATTTTGTAAAAAATTTTTCCCCCCGGGTTCAAACAAAGATGAGAAATATTAAATTAATTTTAAAGAAAATTACCCCCCAAAATTTTAAAATCATGATAAATTGTTTGGGGGGGGGGAGGGAAAGTGCAAACCCCCCAAAAATATAAAAAAAATGCCAAAAATGCCCCATATAGGGGAAAAATTAGCTAAAAAGCCCAAAAATTAAGTAATTTTTTTTTTTAAAATTTCCAAAAGGGTCATTTTTCCCAAAAATTTCACTTTTTTTATAGTTTTCCCCTATTAATTTTAATTTATTAAATTTTAATATTGATGACGGGAATGATTTTATAAATTTTTTTTTACCCCCAAAAAAATAATAAATACTTTCTTTTACTTTATTTTTAACCCTATTTTAAAGATTTTATCTGTATAAATTTTTACCCCGTGCGGGATTTTTTTGGAACTTATTTTGAGCAAGAATTGTTATGATTATTTTTTAAAAATTGTCAATAATTGTAAGATCCCCCTAAAGTTTTTGGGAATTTTATCAAGGGTTTTTTGCAAGAAATTTTTATTTTTCGGAGTAAAAGTGATCTTGGTTTAAATTTAAATTGTCAAAATTTTTCTAAATAATATTCAATTTAAATTGAAAAAATTTTTTGAAAAAAACAGCTAAATCACTTTTAAAAAAACAAAGGGGGAAATTTAAATTTAATAAAAATTAAAATATTTAAAAAACTCTAGTATTTTCAAAATTTTATATTTATGAGAAAAAACAGAGCTCAAAAATTTTTTTTAAGGGCATTTCATAAAATTTTGAAAAAAAATTTCCCCTTCAGGGAAATTTTTAAAAGCTAAAAATTAAAAATTTTTTTGGCATTTTTAGCGATTTTCCCTAAATGGATGTTTTTTCATAAATTTTTATCAAAAAAAAACTGGGGGGGTGTGAATTTCCGCCCCCCCCAATTTTGTTTTGGCTCCCTTTCCATAAAATTCCTAAATATTATTCTATTTTTTTTTTAATTTAACTCAACCTTATTAAGCTCATAAATTCAGTTAGTGAGTGTAGTTAATTTTCGAAAAATGTATAATCAATTTAACTTATTAAAATTGGTAATGAACTCGAATTTCTCATCTTCCAACAGCAATCATTCAACTCAGAAATAACGTAAGTAAAATCAAATGCTCTATTTCTCACTCTTTCTCCTGCTTCAAATATTTCGAACTGAAGATTAAATATAAATTAAGTACTGTATATTTTTAAAGAATGAGCGTGCATGAGTTAAGAAAGAGTGAAATCCATCCAAATTCAGATTACTTATATTTTGGGTATAGATTAAGAGCTTCATTAGAACATGGGAGGGTTTCCATAGTCTGAGCTGATAGGTGCGTAAAGCAACTAGCCTGACTACTTCTAACCATCCTTTATTAGTAACAACTCTCATTATATTTATTATCCATCTCAAGACATAAAGAATGAAGATGGTTCAGCTGGTTAATAGAACTTATCTTAAAGCTAAACTACCTAGAGTTCCTCAGAAATGCTTAAAAACTTCTTGGTTATAATAATAATTTGTTGATTACTAAGTGGTTAAGTTGTTCCAAAATGAAGAAATTTTAGGGTTGGCAGATGCCAGACTCGCCATTGAGCAGAAATTCACGGATGACTTCAAGCCTGACCGAGACCTACTTGATTATCTAATCGAGAAATAATCCATAGCAATCAAAAATAAGAAGCAAGCAGCAGCTTTCAAATTCAAGGGGCAAGAAAACATTTTCAAAGGAGATAAGAAAGCAAAAGCGAAAAATTTTCTGATAGAGGGAATAGACGGTCCTATATTGTATAAAGTTATTTAGTCTGAGAAAGAGAAGAAGATCAAACGTGGCCATGGTTGAGTGCGGATATGATTCTGCTGATATCGGGTCATTTGGAAGCGAGGATAGCGGAGAGCGCAGAAAATTTAGGAGACGAATTTAAGATGAATACGACTAGGATGTTATGATGGAAGAAGAAGGCGTAGTAAAAAGGCCTGAACCCCCCCAAAAAAGGGGGCCCATCAGATGAAAAATGAGGACTTTGAGTTTGTCATGTCTCGGGCGAGGCAAACTTAATTCCTTTACAATAATGAAAACATGATTGACGTTGATGAAGGCTCAATTGAAAAACCAAGATTAAGAGACCAAAATATAGACACCACGAAGGTTAAGAGATCTAAGTTTCTACCAGAATTAGATGATCCTAAGAATAAAGCTTATCTAGAAGAAGAAAAGGTTCCTCTTGAATAATCTAAGCAACTAAAAAAGAAAAAGACTATGCTTGAGAAGTGTAAATTAGTTGGAAGAATTGGAGCTCTAGAAACTAAGCTGCATTTTATATTATTCATTTCCCTCTTTATATTTTGAAGAATCGAAGGGAGAGATAAGACAATACGATTAAGAACGTTTGGAGATTGAATCATTATCGAACTTTTCTTCAATTAGAGCGAATACTGCAGTTTTCAAAGGAAAATACTACTATGAAATTAGGTTATTATCAAATGGTTTGATGCATATTGGTTGGTGCTCAATTATCTCTCGCTTTGATGAGCATCATGGCGTAGGAGATGACGATTTATCATATGCCTATGATGGCTTCAGATTAAAAAAATTGAATGGAAATTAGAATACTTATGGAAAAAGATGGTAGGTTGGAGATATTATTGGTACTCTCTTAGACCTTGATAATAGATAGATTACTTATTATCGGAATGATGAAAGCTTAGGTGTAGCTTTTAAAAATATCAAAGTAGGTCCTAATTACGCTTATTTCCCAGGGATTAGCATGCAAAAAGGCCAAAGAGTTGTATTTAACTTTGGAGCTCAAACCCCTTTCAGAAACCGACAACATTTTGATGTTTGCGCTATTCAGGAGCCAAACAGTTAAGTAAAGGGATATTTCGATTGCGCTTTCTACCTCATAGATCTACTTAAGAGATATGTGATGTCTACAAATCAAGAATTTAAAGATATGAATTATGACCAAAAACTAATTGTTGGTTCTATAATCTGGGAGCATCTCTATCCTCTTCTGATAGATGATGCTTACTTAATGGAGGACTAGCTTGTTCAATTCATCTTTGACTCCTAGAATATACAGATTCCGGGTCTCGTTGAAATTATATTAGACTCTATGGAGGTTCATTTTTCGAATGAGTAAACTTTGAAATGGACATCTGCTCTGATGAAAATTATTTGCCGAAGATCTAGCAATATCAATATCTAGCAAGCCGATAACACTTAGAAAAGAGAGTACGAACTTAGTCTCCTCAAGTTCGCATGTACATTTCTAAAAAGAGATGCCTTCTTATACTCATGGATCAAGTCACAACTACAAATTTAACTTTATTTTTAACATTTTGATAAAGATTTCGATAATCTCTACACAATGAATTTACCAACTCAGGAAGATTTAAATGAAATCATAACTAAGATTTATCATGAACAAATCCCAGGAGCAGAAAAGCACAAATACGAATACTAAGAAAAGATAGAAAAAATAGTCATGAACATCAGAATTCATCAACATTTTGAAGTTAAAATTGTATCACCTTATTATAGAATTTTAACATTACATCATAAAGATAACAGAGAATTTGATGTCAACGAAAAGATTAAGGCTTGGCAATGATCCCAATCAGCAAGTACTAGTGCCAATTGCTGTACTCAGTAATAGACTAGCCGATTTAGCAACTAAGAATATATCCTATCTATTTCAAGGACAGCAAAAGCCAGGACTAACTCATCAAATAACTTTAGCAAATATATTCTTCTGCATCAGTCAGTTTTTAGACAATCCAGTTTACAAACAAAGCGTCGATTTGTTCCCATTCCAAGTATTTTTCAAGAACGATAGCCCAGCCACCTTCGTTTCACTATAATTGAGTCAGTTGGAAAGAATTGGAGGTACTTACAGTTACATGGAGAGTGAGATAGGGACTAAAATTGAATTCATGAAGAATTTGGAGATAAATAACTAAGATCAAAACTATGCAAAAATCATGAGAAGCTTGAGCTTTATCTATATGTACTCTTTCAGCCAAGAGTTGTCTGTCTACATTAAGGCCAATGAGAAGATCTATGTTAATAGCCGAACTTATGAAGATTTGACTGAAGAGGGAAAAATATCAAAAGGATAGCTATAAATAGTTCAATTTCTCTTAATTTTAATAAGCAACTGATTGAGATATGAACTCAGCTTCCGGACTTCTACCATAGTTCTAGATGATTTTAAATATCGACTTCAATAGAACTGCGCTTTACAAGTTCGGCCATTGGCTTTCTAGGATATTGAACTATGTAGATATAAAGTACAAGGATTTGATTTACATTCTTCCTGAAGATTTCGTATCTATTTCTTTCGACTTTTTTAAATTATACATTTTTATTAGAAGACATTTTAAGAGCCTGTAAGAGAGGCTGTATTCCTCTTTACGAACTAGAATGCGAAGCAGTAAAATACCCTTAGGAAGCGTAACTAGTTTTGAATGGGTATCACTCAAATCTATCTGAGGAATTGGTGTCTTTGATTTCTAGGCACTTCTACGATGAAAAGATTGCTAATCCTGATTTGAAAGAGACTTATCTTACCAGGCTGAACATCCTACTCTAAAGCTAATTCATTATGGAAATATTTGAAAAGTGCTAAGATTCCCAAGAGAGCCTAATCAAGGGACTTCTCTAGAGTTTCGATAAGAAATATCTCATGCTCGTCTCCAAGAACTTTTTGCGCTTTTCAAATTGAAATTCTACTTTAAATCGATTTTTAATTTTCAAAAGGAAGAGGATTTAAGGAAGTAGCTCTTACCTGCCAAGGTTTCCGAAAATACATTCTCTTCAATATACCTAACTAAAATTAGAGAGGAATTACTTGAGCACTAGAGCAAAATATCCAAGAACTTCATGAATGTATTTTTCAATACTCTTAATGAAATGACAACAGAGCTATTTGTGATTTTCAAAGAGCTCAAGATAAATTTTGTATTTGCTTTAAAGAATAATTACAACGCATAGCTGTTAAGAAGAACGAGAAGCACATTTCTAATTGATAGTAGATCTATTTAGAATAATCGAGGTAATAACAAAAGTAGCACCTGAGATATTTGTGGATAAGACGCTTATTCATTCTGTGAGACTCATCAATTACTTGATGTTCGTTCTTCACTCCATCTTCATTGGATAAATAGACAGCTACATAGATTATTTTGCGAGCAAGATCATGCAGAAGTCAGAAAACTTATCTCAGTTTTTGGCTCCTGTGATCGGCATTCTTACAAACATATACAACGCAGTCAACACACTTGGATTAAGTCACAACTAGCGCTATGATAATCTAGCAGATATATTCTAAAAGACAGATTCTTTCGATCCCATACTCTTTTTGAAACTAAAGGAGGTTGTTAAAGGCCAACTACCGCCGGCCAATTAAGAAGAACAGAGAGTATTTGAGAATTTCGATGTCATGCTTGCAGAGATCGACATGCTTTGCCAGTGCAACAAGTATATATATTTTGCTATATAAGATTAGAAAGCACAGTCTAAAATCTTAGGATAGCGCAGGGGATGGAACAGAAAACGAAGATCACTAAACAAATACTAAGGGAGGAGAGGATGAAATTGACGAAGATAAAATTTGCAACATCTGCTACTACACAGCTAAAGATTCTACATTCGTCCCATGCGGTCATCAAACTTGCTATAAGTGCATTTAATTGCACACTTAAAACAGCTATAAAAATATAATTAGATCCATAGTTTAATATTAAAGTAGAATATTAATTTGCGATAACTTTTAAGTCTGGTTATGATTGATTGATTTTGAACATTTCTTCTCATTTTAATTTAGCTTGAGCATTTAAGAAGTTTGTTCTTAATGATTTTAATGTGATTGTATAGTCATTTAGTTGACCTAATTAAATTATAGTTATCATTAGTTAAAAGTCTCTCTCCTAATCTAAAAAAAATAAAAGAAATAAATCAATTTAGAAAAAAGTCTTGAATATAATGCTTGAAAAACTAGTTACATCGGTGCTTTAGAAGTATCTCTACTAGTATCTCAAGAACTTCGATAAAAAGAACCTTAAGTATATCTCTGCTAAGAGGAAAGGTAGAACTCTCTAATCTTGAAGTTGAACGAGACCATTCTTAAGAATCTACCTTTTCCTTTAAAGCTTATATACAAATATTGAAATGCTATTTATGTGTAAAATCTTAAGTATGGAAGAATAGGAAGCATCATCATCGAGCTCCCTTCATTGATGAACTTAACAACTCCAAAAATAAAAGTGCTAGTTTCAGATGTCTTTATATGTCTTACGTAAGTAGTTCAGTTGATTTGTCTTTCATGCCCTTTGCGGGTAATTAACATTGTTGTGTAGAATAAAGCCGACTGAGGAGTGGGACCCAGACTAGATTTCTCAGGAGTACCATGATGATCGGAGACAGTTATTCGCCCAGCAAGAGGAAGATGCCACGAACATTTTTGAACAATACAAGGGAGATGAAGATAAAATGAATACTTACCTCCTCAAACTCATCCAAAACATTCATGTCGAGATTAGCAAAGTATACGTCAGACTTGAGGACCCCATAGATCTATTTGCAGTTGGCTTGACGCTTCCCTCAATTAAACTTGCCATTTATTTAAACTTTTTGCAAGCACAGATTAACAATGGAATGTTATAGATCTCGTTAAAAACGATGCTGAAATCATGTTTAAAACCATTCAAGTCAATCAATAATTTCAATGCAAATAATTTCTATTAATCAGTTCCAAATCTATCTAGACCACGGAGATATCAATGAAATATCACTTGATAAAATCATGGACGTTGACAGAATAAAAGGCGCTGCTAATTACGATTCTTTGCTTTAGCAGATGCTGCAAGAGCATATGGACCAAGTGTTTTCAGGCTAATTTAAAACTAGTCTCATACTAGAGAAATCAAAATGTATTCTATAAATTTAATTTGAGAATTTTTACATAGACTTAAGATTTAAACTGATTCTAGATAAGAACCGAGTTCTTGAGAAGGATCCTGAATATCAGGGATCAGATCTTAGCTTGAGTTTTATTTTGGGGGACTTGTTTTTGAATCAAGAAAGAGAAAGCTCCCTTAATTGGCTCTAACTGAAAGTTAATGAGATATAGTTGCACTCACTGATAAAATTCTTTACATTCGTGGGCCTCTATATTACTAATTTGGTATTCTTATTAAAATTAAAACACTTTTTTAGATTTAAAGAATAATTCTTTAGAGTAGGAGTCCTTCACAAAATATTAGATAAGCCCTTAGATCTTAATTCTTAAGAGATTCAGGATTATTCCTTATATAAATAAATAGATTGTGCTAATTTTGCTAAAGTAATCATGAAATAAAAGCATTAAAATTTAGAGATACCTACAGTTATGAAAATATTTCTCGCAATTGTGTATTTTAAAAAAAAGATTACTTATTAAAAATATTTATGAAAGACAATTACACATGATTTAAATGTATAGTGTGAGATTATTTTGTTATGAACTTCACAAACTCTTGCATAATTATTTGAAAGATAAATGATATTGTAACATTAAACATTAGCTATTATTCTTTACATACAAGCTATTAGAATCAAGGATTAAGAATGATGAAGAAGGCATGGACTGACCTATTCTAAAAGCTATGTCAAAACAGTGAAATACCTACAATTCTAAATTTAACTCCAGATTTCAAAAATGATAAACTTTGATAGTAATGAAATTCTATGGCATTAATAAATTTATTGAGGGTCATTATACTTATATTCAAAGTCAAAAACTCAATACTAGAAAATAGGCGTGAATTTAAAAACTTTACATTCTGGATCATTATGCAAGACTCCAAATCTACCGTACTTCATTCAGACGTCCTTCCAGTTATATGAAAGATCAAAGCATCTCACTGCCTTAGAAATAGTTTATGAAACAAATCCTGAATAACATTGCAATAGAATTCTAAATCCATAACAAAGGTCACTAAATTTATGAAATCTCGATTTTGGAACTAACTGTTTTGCGATCAGCTAATAACTGATATGACTGAAAGCCACATTTATTTGTTATTAAATTAAATTTAAATTTCATAACTTTACACCTATAATTTAGCTTTCAAATTCATTAAGGTGATGTATTCTCACCGATATCAAAATTCGTATTTTTTTAATGGAATGAAAGATTTAGAGCAATACTCTTAATTGAGGCATGACGTGTACCTCACCTTCTCTCAAAACAGGTTAAATTTTATCAGTGAAATATCTATCAACTTACCTAAATTCTAACTCCAGATTTTCAAAAATGATACAACTATTAAAATATGAAACCTGAAAATTCTATGGCAGACTTAGTTATTGAGGGTCCTTCAAATATACAAAGATATTAAAATCCTGAAAACTCAGAAATTGCAACTCACCGTTTAAAAATCCATACACTAATTGATCCTAATGATTTTATGAAATCTCGATTTTGCGACTACTTTAACTGTTTTGGCGATTCAGCTAATAACTGATATGACTGAAAGCCACAGAAATATGATAATAGCTGCGAAGTCTAACATATAAATAGCTATAAACAAGGGCTCGTTTTATTAGGAGATGCTTAGCAAAACCATGGAGGAGAAGCAAGAATAGCTTTATGAAGCTTTAGAGAAAATTAGTCATGGAAACTATGATCTTTATCAGCAATGATAAAAATCATTATTTAAGATAAAGGCTTGTCTTGTGCCTTTTCATGAAATTTATCCTTCATAGATTATCAACTGCATATTTAACCGTATAAAAGTAAGATAGAATTTAAAGTGGTAAATTCTTCCTTTAGTTAAATCTGTCAAGAAAAGCAATATAGAGCATCCTCATCATTGAGAATATATTTTTCGCTAGTAGTAAGCCAATCACAATTTGAATATGTAACTAATATAGCTTTTTGGGGAAAACTGTAGCTCTTGACAAACCTACCTCCAAGTAGGCCTGTTGATATAAGAGATGAACATGGAAATTTGATCAATGCTGATCAACTTAAATTTGAGGTGATGAATGATGAGGAGAAGGAAAAGGAGCTGCAAAGGAGACTTGTAAAATAAAAAGTAGCGATGAGGCATCACGACAGTGACTCTGAAAGACAGAAAAAATCTGGTGGACTGAAGGAGGGAATATCACTTTTGCAAACTATCAAAAGAGTTGTATTTGACGAAACCATTTAAGATGTAAAGCAAAAGTATAAATCTGAGAGGTTTGATGAGTCAAACATATCATCATCATAAAATCTAGCAGACATGTTTGACATTTCCATTTCTGGAATAAAAGGGCAACTTCACTTTAAGCCTAAGGATAAAACAGACTATAAACTTTAATTACAAATTTAATAAATATAATTGCTGATTTAAAGTTTAGGATCCTTTTAGAGAAGCTATTGATTACTTATAAAGATCTGTATTATTTTTTATTTAAGACCCAGAATAAGGACACTTCTATTTTCAGATACCTAATCTTGAATCCCAAGTAAAAGGATCGAGTATACAGACAATTAAATTATTTAATCCTCCAACTTCATTGATACTCGAACCTTTAGTTAGGTGCAACCCTTGTATAGAGATAATTACAGATCTGAGACTAAAACCTACCCAAGTTGTGACTTGGATAACATTAACTTTAATGATTTTGGGTGTTTCAGCCCCAAGTTTACTTCCAAGGATTTGAAAAGGCAATTAGAAATAAAAAATTGTTAAAAAGTTGACTAAGTGGGGGAGTTAGATATCCTAAATTATCTATTACTTAATTATTCTCTTAATCCTGTTAGGGAAAATAGAACTAGTTTTTATAGTGCCACTTATTCACTCTATTTACGTGGCATATTCCGAATCGATTTAGGACTCTTATATCTTGGAGAGGATGATAGTGCAAAAGATGGATGTTATCCAAGGTAAGAAAAGTTAAGCCACTTAGAGCAATTTAAGGAACACTCCAACTCAGGTCAAAGATGATAAAGTAGAAATCTAATGTCACAGAATTAACCAACAGAGCAAGTGCAAACAAAAACTAATTCGTACTTGATAAAGCTTACACCAATAAAGCTATAGATTCCAGTCCTAAAAAAGGATCTGAGAGCAAGGCATCAATATCACATAATTCTAGATAGGAAGACTCATTGTGCTTGAAAATGTGGTGTACATTTGCAGGAGAAGCCTTAACTAGGATATCAAAATAATTTAAAAAAATTATGAGATTTTATAAATTCTATTGAATATTTTTATTGAGGGTCTTGAAGTAACTCTATATTCAAAGTCAAAAACTCAATACTAGAAAATAGGCGTGAATTTATAAAACTTGTACATTCTGGATCATTAGTGCAAGACTCCAAATCTACCGTACTTCATTCAGACTGTCCTTCCTAGTTATATGAAAGATGCAAAGCATCTCACTGCCTTAGAGATAGTTTATGAAACAAATCCTGAATTAACCATTTCCAATATAATTCTAAATCCATAACAAAGGTCACTCAACATTTACGCAAATCTCAATTTGTGAGATAATATTTTGGAAACTATGAGCCTCCATCCATGGACTTAGACATTTAACTTAAGTCTCCTACAATTATACTCTACGAGCCACTAATGTGTTAAAATCACTGCATGGAAGATAAGCCAGTCGCTTTAATCGCAGATCTGGGAACATTAATTTTATTTTTAATAGAACTATCTAAGTGACGACTGATTTAGTAAGAAAATCTAGGTCAATAGATTATGAGAAGTGTGAGGACCCAACCTACTTTATAACAAAATTATAGTCAAATTTATTATTTTAACATTAATTTGGACTATAGACATTCTAGATCTTAAGTTCTAGAATGATATAATTTCAACAGATCGGAGATTGAACTAGAGAGGTCTCGAGACACAATTAAGACTTCAATCATGCATTTTGAGCCGCCTACCTTTGTAAATTTATAATATGATTTTTTTACTTACCTTGAGGGTTTTCAATTCAACAAAGCCAGGATAGTAAAATCAAGGAGACTTATTTAAATTATCAATATATAATAGGGAACTAAATTTATTAAATTGAATATATAATAATTTAATAATCTAGAATTATAAAGACGAATTTAAAAAATATAATAAAACATCCTTCAATTAAATTAATATGTTTTGCAAAAGAGATAATATCCTTTGATTAGTGTAAATTTATTTTTAAATAAAGCTTTAAATATAATTTACAGATTTAATCTGAGAAGACTTTACTGAATCTCAGCCAAACTTTAGGCATCATTTCCCTAATATTGTAGAGGAACAAATAAACACAGATACCTTTCAAAGATATATCTCTGAAACTATTCAAAGAAGTCCAATAAATGAATCCAAGCATTAAAGAGCAAACAAAAACTACTAGTTCAACTATCAAGAGGAAATAGAACTTGGAAGCAAGGAAGCTAATTGGAGACTAAGTGAAAGATATTCTCTTAAATTGTTGGAGAATTTAAGTTTGGGAATAGAGATAAAGGCTTCCATATCCATATAACATAAACTATATTCTCATATAAATTAATGAGTCAAAGAAGTCGATTACTATTCAAGTCAACTTGATTTTCCCAGAACTAGTGGCAAACTATTAGAGCATGCAAATCATTTACGAGGATTAACCTTCAAATTCTAACCATACGAGGAATTATGCAATCAGACATATTTTTAATTAAGGTATGCAATTAGAAATTATATACGACGAAGTTGATTATGAAGATATAATAATCGGGATATTTATTTCTGCATCAATATTTGCGAAATAAGCAACAAGAGCTATGAAACTTAAGAATGATCCCAAAAAACAGCTTTCGCTTTGCCTTTATTAGATAATCAAAGCGAGCCTTACGTCCATGAAATTAAAGAGAGAACTGTCAAATCTTTTATGAGTAATTATAATCAACTTTATTAATCCAATTATAGACTTTAAGCTGAAAGTATTGAAGTTACTATTCCTTCCAATCTTCATGAGGAAGACTATAAATTTTTGAAAATGAGTTTGAATGCTGATGTCAGAATTTGCATCATCATTAACTAGGATATCCACAAAAAAGACAGCTAAAAGACTTTTAAAGTTATTTATAATGACTTGGATAGAAACCTTGGTTTAATTTTAAAATTTATTATGGTATTGAACGAGACTTCTCACATGTGCATAGATTTATCCTGTCTACAGATCTTTATGACCAACTAAGGAAAGACGACAGCAGATGCCTAACATGACTATGCCTCAAGTATCAATCATAAGTCAGAGAGAGTTTCAGACAAGATATTTCTACTACATCCCTACGACATGCAAATAGTTATAGACTCATACACTGAAGTAATCAATGAAATGGAAGCTTACTCTACGCACATTTATTTTATTATAACTCGAAAACTAAAATGACTTACAAGAGTCCAAAAGTATCTACATATGTTTATATTAAAGTGTTGAATTTGACAGTTGGGTTGTGTGAGCTAAATTCTACCTCATTCTAGGCCAACTTACTTTTAGTCTTCTAAACGAAATCATGAGACTCAACAAAGAAATCTCGAAAACCTAAAAAGAATGCGAGAATAAGACAAAAGACTAGAAGTACAAGTATTTTTATTAAGCCAGATGCTTAGCATGATGACAAAGACAAATTATCTGAGAACCTTGTCGAAAATAGAAGACTTGAACTTGAGGAAATCTTAAAAAATGAAAATCTTATTCAAAGCAAGAAGTAAACTGCAATCAATAAATGGAAAAGAGCTGGAAAGCTTGCAGTTGCTTCTGTTTCTAGAAGAGATTTCTATGAAGTCATTCAAGATTTTCATTTGCATCATGGAATATGCATGTAGTTTGTGGATAATGTAAGCATGCAGAATTTGGCCCTACTTACAGTACATCTAGGAATGAAAAAACTACACCTTGAAAGCAGAGGATTTGATGTTGAGTAAATTTATAAGATGGATCATCTCTTCTAAATTGAGCGAATATTATTTTGTATCTTGAATAAAAGAAGTGAAGAAACTCTGCTTTTTCAAATTAGATTCCGAGATGTGCTTCAAGGGAACCTACTTCAACAGAGCTAATTACTTTGAGGAGCCTTTCATAGAGGAGTACCCTTTTTCATTCACAATATACTAGTAAGCTCCAATGAGCAAGTCTTAGTAGTAAATGAAGAGTGATAAAATGTTGAACGTAAACTTAACATTTGGAATGGCGTGCAATCTGCAAAAGCTAATAAAGACTGTTCTCTAAATGGAAGCGCAGTATAAGAATTGCTACGGCTAAATGGATCAAGAGAATGGATCCTAGAATTATTCTAGCATGCCTGGAGTAGTGACCCAGAGTTTTCCTTAACCTGTATTTATAAATTAGCCCTAAATTCCCCAATAACCTTATTACTCAAGATCCATAAACTTTGAAATCACTGATTTGCCTCCGCAGCTTTAGCCTGGACAGTATTAGCAAAGTTATCAAGAAAAAGTATCCAAGCTCATGCATCAATAAAATCCTCATACATAGCCAAAATAGAGCACACTCAACGCACTTCAGCAAGGCTATAGACTTAAACTTTTCACTCCCATCACAAAGAATAATCGCTAGAGATTGCAAAGCACACCAGTCGAACTTAGATAGCCGAAAAGTTAGACGTATTCATTTAAAAATCAGAATGATTTCTCCCAGGCAATTGATAATAGACAGAGGATCAGAAAATTTGAGGATATCAAAGAGGAAGATGAACACATTTAGAGAGAGTCTACTATTTAGTAGAGTGCAAGATGGCGAAATCAAATCAACTTATAAGCATAGATTTAAAACTCTGTCTCATCTGGAAGAGATGAAGAGGAAAACGTACCTCTTGACTCAACTGATAGAGTAAAAATTTCAAATTAGAAGGAAATTAAATTTGAAGATAGCGAAGCTGATTTATTCATTCCTGATGAGAAGCTTAATAAATCAATAGATATGCCTCCAGAAAGGATCGTAAAGATAAGGGACATTCATTTCCATAATCACACTGGACTAAGAATATTTATTATATGAGAATTCTGTTTTGTCTTTCAATCTATGGGAATCTTCTTAAGTTCAAGAAAAATAAAAAGATTTTGGATGAGTACCAGATAGATGAACTCAATTATAAAAACAACCCTCATTTAAAATGCTTATAGAACTTTAATTATAGGATTTAATGAGAGAATTTATTGAATAAAATTCCTTATTTTTATTTTATATATTTGAAATTACTTTAGAGCCTTCCGAGCCTCTTCAAAAGAACCCCCTAATATTTGACTTTCTTGAATTTTCGGAGCCTCTAAGGTAGCATAAAGGAATTTAAGAAGAGGAGAATCAAGAGTAAAGAGTTTCTGTGTCTATTAATTTTAAGATACACGGTTTTAAAAGAATCAGACATGTAATACTGTAGAGAAATGGTGTATTTGGCTACTTCTTAATTGATCAGAATAAAAGTAAGAATCTTTTTTATTTTTTTAATGTACTCCTTTAGGAAAAAGAGACCTACTTGGGTCTGAAAGATCTTAAGTATCTTGCGTAGTAAGGATTAAGAGAAAAGACGAAGATATTCACGTTCATTTAAAATAAAGTGAGCATAATTATTCTTTGCATTTTGAGTCAAATCTAATCTTTCAAAATGAAACTGAACTTGACTTGAAATTAGAAACTAGAAACCATTATGACTAAGAATTAGTGGACAAGATTAATCTCAAAAGTGGAAGCTATCATTACAGCAAAATTTATTTTAATTTAGTGGTTATTAACCAAGACTCACATCCTTATTATTTTAATCAATTTGATGCAGCACACTAGGAATGGAACAGTGGCACTTGAAATACTAAGAAAGATTAATAAGATATTTGATCCCAATCTTATAAAGCCTCGAAAAGATCCTTCCATGTCTATTTAGGTGGGACGGAGATTCATAGCTATGGATTTTTACTTTCTGAAAACAGCTACAAATGTTGGACAATTTCTTATCATATTCACTCCAATCTTAACAATTCACAATCTTCTCTTTACCGAGGTATGCTTAGATTAGATGATCTAAAAGCAAAACACATATCAATAATCAGTCACGTTTTTACACTTGCACACTAATCAAACTAAGACTTTGACTAGGTTTGATCCTTATTCAAAGACCGATAATGAGTGCCTAATCAAGAATACATTTTTAATGCTATCTTTAAAAGAATAGGATGTCAGAAGGGGAATATTACTAATCTAAGGTATGCTTGAATTTAAGCAAGGTCAAAAAATACAGAGACACATTTTTCAAACAAGGAATCGTGGTCAGACTTACTCCAGAAGATAAAACTGATCAGACAAGAAATGTTACCTCTCATGCAGTGCTAGAAAGAGTCAGTGAGAGTCCAGAGTTCAAAGTCCATAAATACGAGAATTTAAACTTACGATCCATATTGTACAAGAAAACTAAGAGTGTCTTCTTCAAGTTGTATGCTCCTTATGTTGCAGTGAATAGAACTGAAGATCCAATTTTCATTTATGACATGATAAGTGATCCTTCAAGCAGTCATAGTTCAGGCTATCTCTATCTCAATCCTAACTCTAATTTACTCATAGCCAACACGTGTAGAAAAGCCAGGATCAGAGTAGATGAGTATGGGGTTTCAAAGCCATTCTTGATAAATACATTAGGAATGTCGGGATCAATCAAGTAAACTAGAGAAAAGGCGAAGCAAGTAAATGGGCCAAAGTCAAGTATGAGTGCTGAAGAATTAGATTAGAGAAAGTCAATTGAGATAGGAACATATATTTCATTTGTATATTTCCTCATGTCCACATCCTTATTCGAGAACCAAAGTCATTAAATTTCAGCCCAGATATCGAGTAGTCAACCAAATCGGATTGGTTGTTATCTTAATGATTGAGGGCTCAGATTATTAGCAGGCTATCATGCCCAACGATGAAATTACTCTCAACTTGTAGAGTGGGCAAGAAAATCATTTACGTGTAAGACTGATTGATATCGAGACGGAGGCGAAAAAGATTCAAGCAAATCCAGACCTCGAAATTATAATGAAGTTTTTAATTCTCTTAATTCAGTAAGAGGAATATAAGGGAAAGCTGACTGAGAAGTTTAGAAACATGACTGATAGGAAAATTACTCTAGAGAACAACGAGATTATAAGCAACTTTGGCAAGCTTTTTCATGAAAGAGGAATTAGCTAGAACGCTGCAAGATTACAGTCTCGAACATAATAAACTATTCCTCTGGGAAATCATAACGTAGAATCACAAAGACTTTCTAGTCCGTTATAAGCCAACATGAACGGTGAGGGCGATAATTGCGATGATCAAATATATAATGATGATAGGAGAATCGTTGTTGTGAACAAGAAATATGCGCAAGCTAATAAGGTACTCATTTTTACAGTTGCAACTTTTTTATAGGAAGACTTTTCTGTGTGGAGTTACAAGTTTCCAGTTAAAGACTTAGATGATTTTTAGTTGGCAGTTCCAAATAAAATAAACTAGATGAAGAGCTTAGTTGATCATTCCAAAGGCTGGCAAGAGAGTGATGATAAATTTTTCATACGAGTAAATATTTCACCAAGCTCAGAGAACGATGCAACGATTTACATATCCTTTAGTTATCCAAGTAAAATCATCTAATGATAAAAGTATATAGTGTACCCTGACTACGTATTTTATAATGATACTCAGTTTAAAATAACAGTATAACATGACTCTGACTAAAACAGCCTCTCTAAGTAAAATTCTCAAGCTTAAGAAATAAATAGGAATGAAATAACTGTATTAGGGCCAGATGCTAAAGATGTCGTAGTCTTAAATCCAATTCAGAAAGACAATGACTATGTAAAAATTTGCAAAATTCTTAACCTTACAATAGTTACTTATCAAATTCTTTGCGATAGATTAAACTGACTTTACAAATCCCTTGCATCAATTCTACTACGAAATAGATTCCATGGATTCATGCACCTGCTTTAACTAAGACCAAGTAAGATTTGATCTACTGATTTCATTTTAGGACTTCCATATTTACACTAAAGCAACCTTGAACTTGAGATTTATTCATCTTCTGAGGCAAGAGGATTATGATTCTCTTAAAGATAAAGAGGAGACTGAATAAGCATAATACTTAGAAGAAAATTAGGAGATTCTAGCAGAGTTAGATAGCTTCAAAATGGATATCAATGGAAGTAGACATAGTTCGAGACGTACCAGCGAGCGTTCAAGGTCCTAAAAACGTCCTGAGGCTGGAAATGGAGGGTAAAGAAAGTCCCTTTTCAAAAAGGTTAAGAGCAGTGAAAATTCAGGACACAAGAAGCACAATTTTTACCATAACATGAGCTTTGGACAAGGACATGAGTTCCACACTATGGCTTTGCAAGATCATCGCACCCTAAATCAAAACATTGAAGAGGAGAAGGAGATTGCTGAGGATGAAGGGGTCAATTTCATAAAGTAGAAAAAAGTAGAGGAGTTCTCAGATGAGTTACTTGAGAGTTCTTTGATTGAAATGAAAATAGATATCGAGGGATTAGGTATTTCAATGGTTGATCACTAGCCCAGAGAACTTTGCTATATAAGCATATTTAAACCCAGCTTGCTTACTATAACTGTAAGACTTTATCCTTAATAATATTGTTAGAAATACACTAAATGTAAATAAGGAATCGAGCATACTCATAGACAGCTGAATTTCAAGCTGGTGAATTTGCAAATAGATAATATGACTCCAAGGTCTTTTCCAGTAATTTTAGGTCCAAAATAGTCTCTCTGCTTTATTGAAAGTAACTTACAAAAACTTTATAATCTTTATTTAGGGCAATACAGAGAGCAACTTAGAAACAAATAAAAAGAGTAAATTAATATTAGAAAGACACAAACTGCGAAAGCTCTAAAATTAAAGCAAAGCCACTAAATTTCATAGGTTGTAGAAGAAGTGAAATCGAAAGAAGTTTAAGTTAAGGTTGAAAGTTAGGATCCCTTGGACTCTTTAGAAGACGTGTGCTTCCTTCATCTCTAATTCGACAATGAAAGCTTCACTGATAAAAAGTTGACAACTCAGAAGATCAATCACTTCAGAGTAGCACTGACAGAGATAGCGATTAACTTCCACTAGTATTTCTTGAACAGAATGCTTGCCTTTATCAATTCAATAACCACACTGATACCAGACGAAGTTTTATTTTTATAAGAGATATCATAGTTCACTCAGTCATAAACGATGGCAAACTATAATAAGTTATTGAGCTCGTCACAGACTAGGAGAAGTAAATTGGGTTGAGATAAGATGGCTAAAATGCAGAAGACGATGCTGACTTATCCGAAGATGATTGTGATCCATATTAATTCAGGCAATCAATTCCAGCAGATCCCTTAATAGAGGCCTTAGATTAAATTGTAGACAGTAACAACTATCCTCAAGAGAGAGAATAATAATTTATGATTTAAATTCATGTGAGAAATTAACTAAGACTATCAGAGGAAGAATTCGTTGTTCAAATCTAAAGCCGTTAATAGATAGAAGTTCATGTTAAAATAAGAGTCTATTTTAATGATAAGTTTAAAAGGATAGACAAAGTATGCACATTCATCTCTGCAGATCCCATTTAATACACCAGAGGTCAAGGAATAGTTTCTAGTAAAATCCTCGTAAAGGAAATAGCAATAAAAGCGCTGAAAATTTACTTGACTTTCAGAGTTTCTAAAATTGATACTTAAGGGGCGGGAGGCCTTGGAAATGGAGTGCTAAACTTCTTTATGAACTTCGCAAATGTGTCAGACGCTCAACTATATTTCACTGAAATAGAGATTTATGATGCCTATACAATTATTTTTAATATATTTACAAGCTTAGATGATATTCAGACAAGGCTGATGAAACACTACGTGAAGCAAGGAATTGAACAACTTTATTAGGTGTTTGGAGCAACTGATATCATAGGAAACCCAGTAAGTCTAGTAAATAACCTCGGAAGAGGAGTCGAACAACTTTACAGCAAGCCATTTAATGGTGCTCTATCTAGTCAGGGAAATGCTCTCAGTACAGTTGTAGGCATCAAGGATGGAATCAAAGATTTTGCAAAGATTACAACAGGCGGTATTTCTAATTCTGCGGCTAAGATGCTATTATTTTGTTTTGTCAGGAACCTGGTATATGTCATTGGCTAACCTCTCAGGCCGATAGATCTCGGAATCAAACTTAGATGACCCTAACTCTTTTCCAAGTGGACTGTATCAGGGATCAAAAGGCTTGGTGCTTGAATTGACTCAAGGAATCACAGGGATAGTAAAGATGCCGATCAAAAGAGTGAGAGAGGAGGGAAGAGGATTCAGACAGATTGCTAAGGGCACTATCTAAGGGATGTTTGGCTGGTAACTGCTCCTTTCAATGGAGTGTTGAAACTCATCCACTCTACTACTGCAGGCACAAGAAACCAAGTTGAAGGAACAGATTCTTCCAAAGTTAATAATGAAATCTAATTCTTCTATTTAATAGGCACAGGTACCCCCGCAGTTTTAATGAAATGCAAATAATGTCTGAGTATGAAACTCTAAGATCACACGCTCATGCAGCACTCATCACAGCAGAAGCAGGATTATACAAGAATGAGAACATTCACCTGTTCGCAGACATTTCTGAAAGACTTAAAGGTCCCACTTCAAGATTCAAAGAGAGAATACTTATCTGCACAGATGAGAGAATTATGTTGGTCTAAGGTCTCAACAAAGTAAAGAACGAGATTGAGCTGAAGAATCTTGCTGAAATTAGGTATGTGCTCTATATCTATCACCAAGATACGCAAAAGAAAGGGGAATTGAGTGGATGGGGTAGAGAACAACTTTCTTCCAACCATTAAGACTAGAACGTTAGATGTGGATTCCCTATCAATAGAGTAGTGCTTGAGAGCTACTCAAGCGTCGATCATTAATTGAAGAGGCCTGTTTTAAAGCCAAGCAATGAGGAGCTTAAGATAGTAATTACGAATGAAGAGCAGCTTTTGAATCACCACCAAACTATTCCTAATCCTTATGAGTACAGACATCAAGCTCCACCTACATTCAGATTATCAGATAAGTTAAAGCAGCAAAGTATTTTCCAAGAGGATCAATAACCTTTAGAACTGGCTAATAACTCATCATTAAAGTATTAACAAAACATAATCGAATTAAAAATGATTTACTAAACTACTTTTTTTTCTAAAATGTTAGAGATTATAACCAATTTTATATTGAGATAGCTGCTACCTTAATTATCAGTGTAAAATCAAATGAGTAAGAAAACATAATCGATGCCAGTAACTGTCGAGTAGAGATTATTGGCATCAAATCATGGTAGAGAGAGTACCTTTACTTAGTCAATAATTGAGATGCAGCTTTCCTAAAAGCCCTAGCACGAGTGCTGTGTGGTGTTAGTGTCTAGGTCTGGGAGGACTCAAACTATTAAGAGTCATAGAGTGAATTAGTGCAGGAGGTTTGTGGTAAAGGTAGCAGCCAAGATCAAGTAACTTAAACATCTACAAGATATCTAATTACAATAGATGTCTCAAGCCAAATAATTCACATAATCTAAGATTACCATCCTACATTAATAGCCCATATAATCTATAATAATGAACTAGGAGTTTTAGGCTGGAGAAACGGGAGGAACTTGACTAGTAATATGTAGACTTAAATTACAATTTCTATTTATAGAATTCAATTATTGACAATATCTGAAATGCACATTGAATTACTCCAAATTTATCAACAATTAGAGTTTTATAATATAATCCATTTTAAATGTCCGAAAGCAAAACAGTATTTAGGATTTTTGCAAGTTTTGGGCCAGCAGGTTCTATAGTGACCATGGCTGAGAAAGCCTGCAAAAGATTATTCTCAGAGGCCTATAACTTGGGTGAAGTAAATGAAGCCACCAGAGAAGACGGAGAGATCAAGAAATTGCTTACTCTTCTTATATTATAATATTTTATGCGTCAGGACTTCGTGAACGATTTGTTTGGGATGAAGGGGAAGTTTGAGGAGAAGACCCAGTCCACCAAATAGCCTCTGATCCAGTTCAAGGCTCACGTAGAACTCTTTAAACTGATTGAGCGGTATAAGAGAAAGATCACCTTCCTTGAAAAGCAGAAGCTGCACAAGCAGATGACTTTCTTCCTCAGAGAAGAGAACTTAATATATTTGTTACTCTCAAAAGTACCAGCAAGCCAGAGCCAAGATAGACACAATCGAGGAGGACGTCGATGACAATCTCAAGAAGATGGCCTTCCACATCATGAACCCAGACCAGGAGAAGTACCTGGAGGCAGTCAGAACCACCTACTACGATGAGAACGAAGACATCGAAGAGAGAGTCACTCTTGCCAAGGCAGAGGAGATCCTAGAGTTCTACAAGAGAGAGTGTGTGCGCGCTGAAATAGATTACGCAGGCGATGAAGCTGCTCAGAAGGAGTACATCGAGCAGGTGAAGGACCACATCTTCATCGACTTCAACGAGGACGTACAGGATGCCTTCCTTGCTTTCCAGCACTACGGGCTCAACCCCAACATTACTGATGACGACCGCAAGAACTACAAAGAGCTAGTGGCTAAGACCTACAATATCAACGACTCCAACTACAACAAATGATTTATAAATAGTTTTAGACTTATAAACAGTAAGAACAGTGCCAAGAAGACAGGCAGGAAGTCAGTTGTGTGAGTAGGAAAGAAGGAAGAGAAAGTTAATGTTTATGAGTGAATTTAATAAAGCACAGTTATAACTTATTTAACACCTAAAAATAAAGCATTCATTACCTAACTTTGTTAATGTCGTGGCGGGTAGGTTTATGATGATGATTGGCTAATCTTCTTTCTTCAAAATATGAGGCACTTTGTTTCTTTCTTTTTGGCTTGCTCTAGTTTCTAGACAGCAGGCAGTTCTTGTTCGTCGTTTTAAGTGTGCTGGATTACTATCTCAGCTCTCACTTCCTTTTGCTGGTTTTCCATAACAGGTTTTGATATCTCAATTCCTGCTAAGTCTGCTGCGATCCGGTAGAAACAAGAAGTGACTTGATCACCAGTTTTTGCACTCACATAGAATGAGTACAGGTCGTGCTCCTTCACAAACTCTTCGTGTTGCTCAGACTCAATAAAGCACAATTATATTATTGATGTGACTTCACTGCTTGCATGTGGTTGAGGTCTATTTTATTTCCAATTAGCACAAGCAGGGGCATCTCTTTTCCTTAGAAGCACTGTTTCACCAAGTTAAGCCAGTCCTCCAAGTCCTAAAATGATTGCTGGTTCGTGATGTCGTACACTAAAACCACCTATAGAAAAATAAATATTAGAACTTCCTTAAGCCAAAATACTCATTCTCATAATGCTTTAAGTGAATTTGAACTTACCGCATTTGCTTCAAAGATGTAAGTCTGAATCATCTTCCCAAAGATGCTCTGTCCACCAATATCCCACACTTACAGAGCCACTTGAACGTTGCCTGGCATCTCCACGCCTCACGAAGAAGTCAACTCCGATAGTCTGCTTGTAGGAGCGAGCAAAGTGGTCCTCGCAGAAGCGCATGATCACTGAAGTCTTTCCCACTGTTCCATTTCCTAGCACCACCACTTTATACTGGTAGTGCTCAGGCTCATCGTCACTAGACCCATCTGACTGCTCAATATTCTGCTTCAAGTTGCTAGATGCCATTGAAGAAATTAATAATTTTAGAATTCACAGATTTAATTATAGCATTCGTAACAAACAATCAGTACATCAAACTCACTGCCAATAAATTTGGTGAAAAAATTATGCTTAAAATTAAGTTATATTTATAATCAGATTCTATGATTTGGGGTTTGAGAAGCAGGTTGGAAAAAGCTATTCGAGGTGGAAGAATTTATTGCGCTGTAGTTTTGAATCTGCCGTTAAGAACTGTCTATGTTGATATGCTTGCGGATGTTTTAGCCAGGCATGTTGACATTAGCCCCTCCACTAGGCGTTCTTGTTCCATTAAAAATAATAACTAAGCTTTGAAGGACTAAGAGGGGCACTCCACACATTGATATTAGACTTATTGGTTAAAGCGCTATCTGCTCCTGGTAAGTTTGCTCTGCTTACTTTGAAGCTGGTATTGTTTGTAGTGTCTGGCATATCGTAGTAGTTTTAAAGCTAAGACGGCTAATTGGAGCGAGTATTGGTATTGATGTTAACAATTCCATAGCCGACTCCTACTCCTATAGAATCTACTCTGCTCTTCCTCTTCTTTTGTAGATTTACATTCGAAACACCATACTCATTCGCATTTATAATTTAAACTCATGAAGGGAAAGGTTAGTCTGAGTGTTATTAAGATTTACTGCATTCTGGTAACTTGAGTAGTTTAGAGGGGATGTTAAGTTTGCATTCACCATATTTGAACTAGTGGCAAGTTATTGATTCATCAAACTCAAGTTATTCTTTGAATGGAGTCCACTGTAGTTTGCTGCTTAACGAATCTATATCTAATTTAATTGGTCGCTCTCGTTTCTCAAGTGAAGTGAGGTTTTCATAGCCTTGCGACTCCCCTAAGACTTGCGTCTGCTGTTCAAAAGCTCCTATGCTAGCTATGCATTTGAGGGAGAAGTTATGTTATTCCCATTTAAAATTGTATTTTACTCTTACTTAAAAAAAGACATCTAGCTATAATATCTGGCAGCAAATGTTTCTGAGTATGAATGAAGTTTTCATTAAACTGCGGATACTTATGATGGTCACTCCACAGCATTTCAGTTTTGGCTTCTATACCTTTAATCTTGATCGCTTGATCTGCTACTTTCCTCTTCTGCTTCTTTTATTTATCACCCTTATCTGAAATACTTTCATCTGCTCTCAAACTGGTCTAAGATTCATGTTTGAAATCTTAGCCCAAGCTTCTCTGTTTATGCTAAAGCTTTGCAATTATCTTCTTTTGCTTTTATTCGGGCATATCTTTGGACTAAAAAGACCTTTCTTCAAAAGCATCTATATTTTTATTATTGATGTCTGCTATGGAGGATAAGGTATCTTTGTGTTTGTGTTGCTTCTTTAGATCGTGAGAGTTTATTAGCCTTGATGGAGAAAACTTGCTGACAACGTTTCTTTGATGCTGCTTGGTTTTTTCAATATTATTCTAACTCCCGTTGAGCTATTCAGCTATCGATGAGTGAGAAGGACTCTTTGAGTCGGGCAAATTTCCAGACTGCATGTTCAAGTGTTCATCAAAGCAACAAATGAAATAGTAATCAATAGTTATGATCTTTCTCTCTAGTCTGAACTCTGCTTGAGAGATAGTCTGTGAGTCCTTGCTCAAGAGTTCGGATGTTTGCACATTAGTCAAATTCGGTACATTCTTATCTATAAATCAACCACAAATTATGCTTTACAATATTTCAAAAGAAATGATTTAGCTACCGATATATGGTTCATGTTGTCAAGGTTTATGTTGGCACTTAGTCTAAATACTGGGCCATCTTTGCTCTCTTGGCTACTACTTCTTCTCCTAAGTTTCTAGTAAGGGTTTCCCCTTTTCCCTCAAAATTTTAAGCTTAGAGCTACTAAGAAGTCTATTATAGAAAAATTTAAATTTTTAAAAAAATTTGCAAAGGAAAAATAAAAACCCCTAAGGTAGCATATACTTATAGTGTCTAAGGTTCTTTAAAGCATGGATGCGATGAAGGAAACTTAAGGTTTTAAATGCATCATTATCATAAAAAAGAAATAAGAAAGTGCGCCCCTCAATTCACGCTGAGTAAATTTAAAAATTGCATGAAAAGCGCGCATCGAAATTAAATGCGTTTGAGGTGAATTTGGTAGCAAGCATATATTTTATTCTGTGTATTTACTTTATTTAAATAAATTATCTCTTAACTCTAAGTAAAATAAATAAATTATATATTTTTTTAGATAATTTAATAAAGAGTGCAATGCATTTCCATTGATAGCGTAACTTACTTGGTGGCTCAATGGGGCGATTTTGGGCGCCGTAAAAACGCTCTCTGAATGAAAACTATTGCGTTTTTTGTTAAAATATCGGAAAAAGTAGAGAGGGAGGCTTGCACTGAAAAGTGCGTTAGTATTCTCACTCCCCCATACTTAAGTTTGCACTTTTTTGGGACTTGTATCTCAATACATGCATGCCATGAGTGCACACACTAGTGATTCTTTTTTTACATTGATGTATAAAATGATGTTAGCATGCATGAGCAGTGAAACATTTCGCACACACATAGTTTGCAGTAAAAAAAGTGCGCTCTAAATTTTAAAAAGTGGATAGAGTTCATCACTCCATTAATAATGAAAAAAAAAATTCCTTTAAAATTAATAATCATATTTTTATTTGATCATAATTTTAATCGACTTTAAATTTTTTGGGGGTGGATGAACTCTATCCCTTTTTTGTTTTGAGAGCGCACTTTTTCACTCCCAAACTAGGGTTGTTGGGGGAAAATGTATAAATGCCCCATGCATGTTTAACATCTTTTCATACTTTAATGTGCAAACATGAATCACTAGTGTGTGAATCCCCATGGCATGCTTTTATTTTAAAAGATACAAGTGCCAAAAAAGGAAAAACCTTAAGTAGGGTTTGGGTTTTGAAAATACTACCCGCACTTTTCTTCCGTCCCCTCTCTATTTTTTCCGGGATATGTAAAAATGCGAAAAGTAGTATCATTCGAGAGAGCTTTTTCACGGGGGCCAAAATTTTATCGCACATTGGGCGCATTTCAAGTAAGTTTACGTATCAACGGGAAAAATGAAATTTGCCTTTTCTTTTCTTTTTCATAAAAAGTTTTAAAAAATTTTTTCTTTTTCTAAAGATTTGTAAAGAAAAATGAGTAAAGATAAAAGAAAAATACAAGTATATAAAAAAAATATTGCTTGCTACATTCACACTTTCGAGTTGAATTTTTGTTGCGCGCTTTTCGATGCAATTCAGTTTACCCCAGGGTAGATGTGAGAGGCACTTCTTATTGCTTCTTTTATTTGATAAGGGATGCATTAATTATTTTTCCTACATCGCATCCATGTAATGAACCTTAAAGCTATAAATATATGCTACCCTTTGAGTTAAAATTTTTCCCCGCAAAATTTTTAAAAAAATTAATTAGTTTATAATAAATTATTTTTCTTTTTGTTCTCAAAAATTATTGAGAGCAGGTCTTACAAGATAGAGCTCTTCAGATCAATCAAGCTCTATCTCGTGAACTCTTGCTCTTAGAATTAGACAGGAGAGGGGAAGTAACTTAGGCAAGCCATTTTAAAAGCTTATATCACCTTCACTGGCTGGGTGCTGCAAGAATAGCAAGACCTTGTCAAGCTAAACCACAGGCACTCTATTCACATTCTATGCTTACAACCTCTTGGGAGAGATAGTATCACCCCTTCTATCTTGAATTTAATTGTTGGGGCTTTAGAGATTTGGAGATAAGGGTCTTGATTGGTCTTCTTTTACTCCTAGTAAGCTTATAGACTTTCTATCTTATAAATATTTTAAAGAGATTGCTCGTCTGCCAGCATGAGAGCGTTATCAACTTTAGCTACCTCAATTAGCTGCACGCAAATATTCTTATAGAAGTCATCTTTGCCCTCAAGCACTCTGACTTGCTTTTCAACATTAGAAATGTATGTTCTCAGCACATCACTCCTCGTTGTTTGTTCATTGACATCTCTTCTTCTTTTTTTCTCTAGAGAAGATATCTCAGATTGCAAGTGTTCTCTGTCATCTTGAATTCTCTTGAATTGCTTTGCAAACTGTTGCTAGTTCTATTCTGCGAGAACACGAACTCCCGCTTTGATACTTTCAATTTGAGAAACCACATCTTCAAACTTCTTCTAGATATCAGTGAAGTTACTACTAACTGGGAACCTGCTCTTAATCTCATCTATCTCTTCTCGATACTAATTCATCTTTAGCCTAATTGCTTCCTCGAGATCTTACTCCCTTATTTCAGTTCTTTGCAGCCTCTCATACATTGAAGCAGTGAGTCTGAGTCTAGGATTGGAAGAGTCATCACTATCGTAATCTTCATCATCATCGTCGTCCTCATCATCATCCACATCCTCATCCTTCTTTTTTATTAATTTTTTTAAATTTTTAAAAGTCTAGTTTTATTTTTGCCCCGAACTTCTGAATTCCCCTTTTGGGCCGTTTCTTCAAATTTTCTTTACTTAAATTAAAAAATTCTTTTTCCAAACATGTTTAAATAATTCCCAACTCCTCCATCAAAGCATCGTCTACTAATGGATTAATCTTATTCTTTGTGTTGTCTTCAGTTACTTGATTAGGCCCATGGGAAAACTATAAGTCTTCCAAGTTATTTCTTTGACCACCTGTCGTTCTGTGTTGCTAACTGATCGGCCCCTAAAACTTCCTTTCTCATCCTCTTCCTTAAAAACCAAAATATATAACCCTTATATACGCAATCATAAAAAACTCCTTTGCTTAAGTCTATCTTAGTTTAGAATAAGGAGTTTCTTCCTCTAGAATAAGTTAGGACCCCTCTATTTCATCAATCCTGGCAAGATTATTAGAGTTACTATCTTCATTAAGCCGAATGGGATCTAGGTTTATTAGTGGTCCTCTTTTCTTGACTGATTTAGTAACTGACTCTTGTAATGATTCCTCAGAAAGCTCAATTATTTGCTAGATCCCCTCACTCTTCTAATGTTGATCTGCTCCATTAGATGAATCGCTTTTAGCTTTTAAGTCAAGATAAAAAAATTATAGAAGGAAATTAAATAGGTGATTGGATAATAAATCGGGAGCTGCAACTTCGTGGCAGTTGAAATCGCTCAAGCACCTCCTGATTTGTAGCTTGTTCGATAGCTAAACAAAAATTTTATGAGTTCTTCTTTGATCATCTAAGTGTCTCCTCTGTAGTGAGATACGATCCGAACTTACTACAGAATTGAAAATGTACTCGTCCTTTCAACTTGTGTCGCTAATATCTTTTTACTGAGGACTCCACAAAACGGTTGTAAGGATTAAAGATTCAGAGAATTTTATGCAGAATCGAAAGGTGTAATTATTATTGATCTGAGATAGTTCAACTGTCACTGATTTATTCCATTTTAATTTAATATCTAAATTAATTCTATTTTTTATTAAATTCTTAGCTATATTAAGAGGAGTTTCCGGTGCTCTAGTTACGTGCACAGAGAACCCTGAATCGTTAATTACCTGGTTTTGAATGGCCTCTGAATTCTTAGTCTTGATTTGCGCTTAGCTGGAACTTAAGTTTACATCCTCAGAGCTCTCTACGTCTAGATTCTAAAACTGAATGCCTTTTATAGTTTAGAATATATTGGGTATGATAATTATTATGCTAAGTGGAGTACTTTTCTTATTTATATAATTATTTGATAGAAATATAATTTGCAAACTTAAGATGAGTGCAGTAATATTTATTGGCTGAGTAATTTCATATTACCCATAAATAAGAAATTTATTTTAATTTTTTTTTTAAATGGGATTTTTAATGCTAATTTTTGCTTTAGAAACGAGTTTAATTAATTTTCCAGTTATAATAAAATGAATAAGCTTTGACTTGGATGTTCTTAACTTGAAGCTAAGATGATCTCTAACTGGTTATTAGTTGAAGCTTCTATGCCTCACTTTGAGAGTCTTAGGATTGCATAAGATGCCCATTTGATCCTAAGTGCTTCTTTTTCTTTCCCTTTAAAGCCTTACCTCCAGAGGCTTTACCAACAAACTTTGATACCTTTGATCCATTTAAAATTAAATACCACTTGAGTCTGTTCTTTAGAAGGTGTTAATATTTCCTTGGCTTGAGTCACTCATCAACCCCTTAGTGCCAGGTAATTTAAATCCTCCTCCTACCTTACTCATTCTTTTATTTTCTTTCTTATTCCTTGCATGCTTGTTTTTCTGCAACTCTAAATCCCTCAGGTTAAAGTTTGGTAAACCTCTTTCATAAAAATACAACCTATTCAATTGCAAAGCTATATTTTATGACATAACTCTTTCTGTCTAGTTGTGATTGCATATAAATAGGTGAACCCATGAAAAGGGATTTTAAACTATGGATTAATATTCGCTATCTAATTCTGCTAATTGAATAGACTAGTCTACTGCGATTGCAGCCCAAGAGCTAGAACGTTTGAAGGAGTGCCTACTGTGCTTTGCTTTACTAAAGTAGGAGAGTGAGTGAATTATAAGTTCTGCTACAAGATGCCTTAATTAGTTTACAGTTGCTAGTTTGAAGGACTCTAAGCATAAGTTTAGATGAAGTTGGAACTATTTTTAGCAGTTGGAGTTGGCATATTGTACTACTAACTCTACTGATTGTAGAGAGTAGGAAGTAAAGCATGGCTCTAGTTTACACTCTAAGCACTGCTCACTAGTGCACTGCTTATTCCTTTAATTCTGTCATCAAGCAGCTTGAACTTTACTTTCTCGTACTCATACAAGCTCTTCAGCAGACTTGCTTTCTTTATACACATAGCATGCAAGCTCTCGTCAATCATAATCTAAGTATGCATGGGTATGTACTTGTCTATATAGCTGTTCGTCTCTCTCACTTAAACCTCAACTTTAAAACTTGCCTCTTGAGCTAGGCGGATTTCCTTATCCAATGAAGTAAGCTTGTTATTGAAAGTTTCGTTGTTCACGTTATCCTCTAACAAAAATTATAAACTAGAGCTTTGTTAAGAAGTTCTTCAATATCAAGCAGTCTTCTGTTATTCATTTCAATTGTGTGACCAAACATCTTGAAGTCATTAGCTCATAATACAATAAAAGTGCAATTAGCTTGAACAAGGATCTTTTTCTTTTCCAGTTGTATATCTGAAGCAACTGCCTCAATTTAGTTGTTGAAAGTGGCAATAGACTTCTTCAGATCCAAGTGAGTCCTCTCTATAACTTAAGTTAGACTTTCTTTGATGGAAATAAGTTCCTGCTTGAACTTATTCTACTCATAAGAGAGGTTATCCACTCTCATAATGAAAGATGACCGTTCTTATTCTACGATGTCTAACTTCTCAGTAAGCACATCTTGTTAATGCTTAGATAATTTAAATTGTAATTAAGTGCTGTAACTTATCAATGCACTCCTTCATTTTGACTTCGTGCAGTTTCTGCTTTTGTTCCTATATTTTTATGATTGAAGGAAGAGTTTATTCTTACAACTTGTTCTATCTTCTTATGAGTATCCTCTTAAGAGGCAGTCTTTTTCTGCGCCTTGTGTATGATGAACTCGCACTCATCAATCTTCCTCTTAATCACGTCGTTTTACTTGCGGAGATCTCCGAGCGTTTCTCTATCATGGATTGACTTCTTAACTTGGGGTTCAAGCATGGCAAGGACCATCTTACGTATTCTAGTTTCAAAAGCGAACCAGTTGGGGTTAGTCTCAAATACGTCCTCTATAAAGTAGATAAGAAACTATAATCTATAGTTACCCAAGTTTATATCATCTGACATTAGCACACTGTTTAAATCATGTTGTTTGTAGCCTTTGGGCCCTTAAAGCCCTATAGCTTAGTTATTATGCGCTCCCAAACCTCCCAACCCTATCTGAGCCATAGAAGATTCCCTTCTCTGGTCATGAGTTGGAGACACGTGTCTTATATGGTTTGAGCTCAAAAGTTTCTAGTTACAAAAATAAATATACTGAGGAGAGTCCTTCCTGCTGAAGTCTCTCTCTTCTAAGGAGATGAAAATAATAAATAAACGAAGTATGAATGGTTAGGAGCTATTAGATTCCCAAGCCCTTATTTAAAAAATAATAATTTTGCAATGTCGATGTTGGAAACTGCTGAACTCCTTGGTCCAGTATTACTCTGAGCTCTTGTCTGTCCTGTATCATAAAAATATAATTATACTTTTGAATGATTAATAATTTTATAAATGGGATACTTGCTGCCTGTAAAAGACCCTAGTCTAGGTTAGCTTAGTTAGGCAGTAAACTTTATCTAGGAAGCACTTCATTCTTCAACTCGTTGCTGGACATTTCTTCTCAATGCCTTATTTTAAATTTAGAAATCCCAATAATCATCAAATTAATCATTCAATTTCTATAATAAAATAGCAAATTATGGTTAATTGAAAATAAACCCCAATTTAAAAATTATATAAAGAGAATCTTACTAAAATTTTAGAGTTAAAATATTAAAAGTTGGCTTAAAGATTCGTTTAAATGTTTAAAAACACTGTGGTTTTTGAAATTTACTCCCCTTTGAATATCCATCCTGGCTTTATAAACTTATTGAAAGCTAACTCATGAAATCTTAAATACCCACTCTCGTTTAAACACTAGCAAGTTTGAAGTTGCCTCAAAACCTAACTCTATACCAAATTTCAACAAAGCAAACATATCGCACAACATGCAAAGAGGTTAATTTAACTAACCCAACTCAAATATGCAGCCTCAAATGGGCAACATGCATAATGCGGGAGCGCAACTTAGACAGCCCCCACAGAATATGATCAATACTTAGACTCATGCGCAGCAATAAAGGATGTCAAATTTGAACGGGCCAACTTTTAATCACAACCCAAATGGGGTATTTTAACAAGCCAACCCCTTGACCAGCATTAATCCCACTCAAGCAAGTGGAAGAATAGCAAATGGCGTCGGCATTAATCCGATGTAGTAGATGAATGGCTAGTATCCTCACTAAGCTCACTAAAGCCAAATGAACGGCTATGGGGCAATGAATGGAAGTTAATTCAGTGGCCCAGTGCAAGGAGCCTCATTTTTGAATGGGGGCTATTAATCAGCACAAGCTCAACATAATCACTTGCAGAGCAATAACGACCCAATTGAGAACGAGGCTCCAAGCTAAGAAGTCATCAAGTTCCTTCTCAAGCTTAAAAATAACAATATCTAGAATCTCAAAAATGCTCTCAGAAAATTAAATGAGAAGACTTAAGGCAACAAAGAACAGCTGCTTTTAAGACTAGCAAAGACTTTAGCAACCGAAAGAGGCCGAATGATGGTAAGGTAGAACTTTAAGCCGTAAGTGATAGTTAGCATTTTGTAAAAGACATTGCATAATAACGCTTGTTAACTTATTTTATAGTGATGTGTTCAAACAGTTGTACGAGGTCGACATTAATGGTGATTATCAGCAAATAGCTTAGCAGACAGGTATTGATAGAATAATTTAGCAAGGTCAAATGAATACCTAAACTCAAAGCATCAGTAGTTGACGCTATCTTAATCCAATGGAGCAGCAATAAGCGATGCAAGGAGGACCTAATGGCATACAGATGGCGAGAAATAACTTTCAAGGTTAATATAACCCTAACGTAGTTCCTGGATAGAATCATTTACAAGCTCCTTTTTAGCAACTATAGCAAATTAATGGCTAATTTGCAGCCTAATTTTAAAACTTTCAAGGCTAGCCATCAGTGATTCAATAAAATGGGAATGGCATCCATAATGGAGCAGCCAAGAATAGTATGGATATTATAGAAATCGATTCAGACGATAAGGTAGATGGAAATAGTGTTAGCAATCAAAATCCAAACGATCTTAGCAACAGCTTAGGCTAATCTATTCCCCATAATTAGCAGCCTACAAAGAAGGTAGTTTATGCAAGTAATGGAAACGACTCAGGACTTTAGGCTGAATGCAACGGTGCAAGCAACTCAGGCGCTATTGCAAAAGCAGAGTACAGTGATATGATGGCCAATAGAAACTACCCTTGCATGTTTGATGAATAAAATCAGTAGAATAAGGCTGCAATTTAGTGCATTTGCGATAATCCTAACAGCCCATTTTACTCAGGCTCTAACTAATAGCAAGTTTAACAATTGATAAGATGCTCCACTTGTGGAAAAGATCAGCATCTGAATTGTGTAGAAGAAAATAAAAATATGAGGACTGCAACTCATGGAGGACACATGCTTTATGTTTGTCACATGTGCTAATTTCTCTAAATCGATCCTTTTAACATTCCCGTTGCCACATTACTGCGCCTTTCAAAATTGCAAAGCTGAACCCACCTCAAGTAAAGAGCAAACACGAGCATAAGATATCGAGAGAGTTCACCTTGAATGAAAGATTCTCTAATGAGATTATAAAGTATAAGAATGTTGTAGAGTCCCAAGTAAGAGTGCAAATTCGCTGCCTTAGATTAGATGCTTTGGGATTCGAGCACATGTTTCCAAAATTTGCGCAATTATCCTTCAACAATGAAAATCCTACAATTTTTAAGATACCAGAGCCTCCTAATGATACGAAGAAACGCAAGGATGAAATTTTGGATATCACAGATAAGATAAAAAGGCCTAAAAATAAGCTTGAATTTTTCTAAGAGTAGAAGAATCATGAGGGGTAGTTCAATCATCCAGGACACATCTGCGCAATTTTTATAGTTAGAGTGATCTCCCCACACGATGTTATAAACTTCATAACTCTCTCTAAGATAGAGTCACCAAAGCAAAGTTTATTGAGGGCTGATCAATTCTTTGGTAAGGCTGACACAGGTGAGGAAGAACTGTGCGAAATAGAAACTGAGTAAGCTCAGTAGGCTACTATTTCTACTCTGTGTCCTATCACTAGGAATCCTGTGAAAGTTCCAGTGAGAGGAGAATTGTGCAAGCACTTAGATTGCTTTGACTTGGATTCCTATATCAATATAATTATCAACACAAGCGTTGGAGATGCCCTTCTTGCAACAAACGCGCTCATGTTCTCATCGTGGACAGCTATTTCTACAAGCTAACTGACTTAATGACTCATGCAAGGTCGATCATTCCCAAAATGGATGATAGAGTCATCATAGATAATACTCTTAGCGTCTAAATTAAGTCTTTAAGTGACGCTGAAAAGTAATGGATATTTAAATTAGTAAGAGAGACACCAGAGCAGTATCAGTATGATCTTGAGAACCCAATAATTAAAGACCCCAAGGAGCTAAAAAGGAAAGTAAAGAGTGACTTCGACGGAGAGAACGGGTATTGCAACGGATAAGGGCATGAGAAATAGAATGGATCTCATGGAAGCTAGGGTGATGCTAACGATAGTACTTCAGAAGCAGTAGGTGTGGAATCAAAGACTAAAAAATGTGATCCTTCAGAGGCAATATGCCTAGACTCTGATGATGATATGTGAACTTATTATAGATTCTGTTTTGTGGGATATAGTTTTTTGTAAATAGATAGTTTTAAATTCACTAAATCTTCAAATCATTCATATTAATCTCAAATAGAATATATCATTAATTAATTGCTTAAATAGTGTATAAATTAATGTAATCCATGAAATATAATAGTTTTGTTAAAAAGAGCAATTTTTGAGAGTAGCAGACTAGATGAAGAAGAAGGGTTTAGTGTACAGAATGACCATGATATTGGGAATAACAATAGTTGTGGGTCAGTTCGGAGGGGAGCTAATTTATCAGAAGTATTTCAAGAAAGACCGAGAGAGTCAGCTGCAGGCTGAAAAGGAACTTGATGAGAAGAAAAGCAGATTCTCAGAGGAAGATCAACTCAACAAGGATCTAGAAACTGATTAGAAATATATCTCATGCTTTATTTTATATTAAGATACGGAGAAGAAGAGAGGAGGGTTATTGAGCAGTTGGAGTGAAAGCAGGCAGAAGAGACTTGATAAAATTAAAATGTCCAAGGAGAGACCAAGTGCTCCCCTTCTTGAGGAACTCAAAGAGAAACCAGGCTACAAAGAAATTAAAACTAGAAAGCTAGTTATAAGAGACGACGAGCTAAATTCGAATGCCAAAGAAGCAAGAGACGATTATATTAATATAATGAGTATGTTTTATTACATTTGAAGGGAATCTCTTTGGAATGAGTTTGAATAAATATCAGAGCTATTTCTTTAACAAATTAGTTAACACTATTATATTTCAAGATTAGAAGAGAAAATGGAAAATAAAGCACAAAAACGAGGAGAAATTTATTTGAAAATAATTTAAATTTGGAAATTCCTTAATATAGAGAAATAAGGAATTTCAGTTGATTTTACTAATCAACTTTCTTAAATTATAATAATCTTATCCAAAATTTTTATAGGTATAACTTAAAATAATAATTATAAAGTAATGGAAAATTTTGTGTCAGATGAGGAGGAGCAGCAGCTCGTGGATCTGTTCGATTAAGAGTTGGAGTATACTGACTTCAAAGCGAGGCAGCACTAGCGAAAACTTTTAACTAAGAGAAAGTATCCAAAGGGACTGGACGAGGAAGAGTGCCTTAAAAAAAGAGAGGCAAGAGATTTTAATGACTATGGTAGTGATGAGAACCCTGATTAATAAGACCGCCTTCAGGAATTAGAGCCAGAGGATGCCATTAAAATTGAATCAGATGGCAAGAAAACATTGGAACCTAGAAATAAGAGGCAAAAGAAAGAAGACTCAAAGTCAGAAATGCAAAAGAAGGTCATTGCTAATCAAACTTCAGTAAATGATAACAAATGTAAGAAGAAATTTCAATTAAGACAAGTATAGATGAGTTGAAGCCTCAAGAGAAAATCTATCTCTCTAATCTTCCAAATGCAAATATGTACGAGAGATCCTTCATGCATAAAGAACCATTAAGCTTTGGTAATTTTAACTTCTTCTAATAACTTTAATTCATAGTGATTGTTTCTTAAAAGAATGAGTACATATTTACTATGTCAGTGGATGGGTACTTAAAGTTTTGGAAGAAAGTTCAGGGCGGTATAGAATTTGTAAAGACCTATAGAGCTCACCTTTCTAAAATTACTGGGTGCAGTTTGTCAAGTAATGAAACTCGTCTGGCCACAGTCAGTGGTCCAGACTAGTCGGTCAAGATATTCGATGTGGTGAACTTTGACCTAATGCATCAGATTAAGTTGAAGTTCATTCCTGATTGCTGCGAGTTCATTCACAAAAAGTCTAGTTTCTCTGCTGTACTTGCAGTTGCTGAGTAAGTAAAGTTATAAGTATTAACTAGTATATAGGCTAAACTAACCAAGGATCCATATTATAAAAGCAGAGACAGCTGAAGGACAGGTATCCAAAGTGCTGAAGGACATTCATTTCCATCCAATCATTTAAATTAAGTTTTTTATTTAAATTAATCAGGGTAATGAAGTTCTGCAGTGAATTAGACGTAGTTATATCCACTGATGAAAATGGTTTGATTGAGTTGTGGGATCCAGAGACCTATGAATTTCCCTCTGACAGTTTGAAGATCAAGTTTGAATTGGTATCAGACACTGATCTCCTAGATCTCGTGAAGAATAAAACTTGTGCATTAAGCATGACAGTTAGCAATGATGGACAAAAAATCATAATGTACTGCAAAGATAGAAAGATAAGACTATTCCGCATAGCAGATGGAAAACTTTTAAAGACCTTTGATGAGACATTATAAACTTATATTGAATAATAGTAGCTCGTCAAATCCAAATAGGACCCAATGTATCTAGATAAAGCAGATTTTGAAAGAAGGTTGATAGTTGAAAGAGATATTGAAAAGAACTGGGACTATAAACTCAAGGCTGAGGCTAATAGTTTTGCTTATTTAAGCACCCCTTCTATCGGATTTGATGAGACAGATAGCTTTATCTACTTTGGATCCTTAATGGGCATCAAGATTGTAAACATTAGAACTAAGACTCTTTCTAAAATAGTTGGAAAGGTGAAAGTACAGAAAGATTTATACAAATTGGTTCTTTCTAAGGAAAGCCAAGTCGCCTACCTTAAATATCAGGGCTTTAACTTGCTGGAATCGGAGGCAAATCAGCCTAAGAGAAAGGAATAGATCCTACGTTTACATGCTCAGCCTATAAAAAGAACAGGTTTTACTTATTCACTCAGAGAGAGCCTGAAGATGTTGAGGAAGATACAGCTTTGCAATAACAAAACAAAGCATTTTAACCATCAAGTGCAGTTGCCTAGTTAATGCAGCAGATGTAATAGGGAAGAGATGTCTTCAATGAAAAAATAGGTAATGAAGCTGAAGAGGGTTCATAAGCAGAGAAGGGCAGTTTACAAAAGCAAATGCCAGATAGAGTTATCATATATACTTCCTTTGGAGAGATACACTGCTAACTTTATCCTCACTTGTGTCCAAAAACTGTAGAGAATTTCACCGAGCTGTCTAAAAGAGGATATTACGATAATGTGATCTTCCACAGAGTGATTAAGAGCTTTATGATTTAGACTGGCGATCCAAATGGGGATGGAACTGGAGGAGAATCAATTTGGGGAGAAGAGTTTGAAGACGAATTATGTGATGAGTTAAACCATAATTAGCCTTTCATGCTTTCAATGGCCAACTGCGGTCCAACACTAATGCATCCTAGTTCTTTATAACAACAGTGCCTGCAACTTGGTTAAATGGCAAGCATACTGTATTTGGAAAAGTCACCAGAGGCATGGAGGTCGTTCAAGAAATAGAGAAAACTAGAGTGGATGCAAGTCACAAGCCATTGATGGACATTAAAATATCTGGAATGAAAGTATTTGAAACACAGACTGAGGGAGCAGAAGACAAGAAACCTAAAAAGTGATCAGCTAAGAAATTTCAGCTACTAATTCTAGAGTTAACTTGACTTAGATAGTGTGATTTAGCTAATTAATTAAAGAAATACGTTTAAAATTAGAATCATAAAAATTTAATTGCGATAAAAGGCAAAAATTATGCGCCTGCCGGGAATTGAACCCGGGTCGCATCGATGGCAACGATGCATTCTACCACTAAACCACAAGCGCGTACTTGAAAGCCTCTCTACAAAACTCCTTTATAAAATGGTTTGAGAGCTTTCCTTGAATTATGGTCGAAATTGATCTTAAGGAACTAAGACAAATTACAGAAAAAGTTTCTTAATTAAATTTAAATTGCAATTGCTATGCTAGCTTAAAATGCGTATTTATTTACAACAAACTATCTCAATTATTCTAAAGAAATGGAAGTTCAGTTTTCTCTCCACTAATAGCTGCATTTGGTGCACTTGTAGAAAGTAGTCATCGGCTCATCGGCGCTTCTGATCTGTATTTGCATAAAGTAAGCTCTTCTGTTTCCGCACTTCTGGCAATCTGCATCAGTTTGATCTACATTTTCCCAAGCCTCTTTTCCTCCGAGCACATCATCTACCTCCTTCCTTTAATTTATATATGAGTAACAATATCCTCTCTAGATGCATTTTCTTTTCGAATGGTTGGTCAACCACAAATATGTAAGGGCACGTTTTGCAAAAGAATCTGAAGTCTGAGTGTGTCTTCTCGATCAGAAGCAAGTTTGCGCAAGTTGGACAAAACAGCATGTTTGTTATTATAAATGACTGCGATAGATTTCTTAGACTTGCAAAGAGTGGGTTGCTAAGTTATTGTGTTATCAATAATGATTCATTTTGTTATATTTCACAATTATGTATTTACTTCTTCCACTAATATTGCCTCTCCTTATTCTATTGAGTATCCAGAGGAGAATGTAATTTAACAAATGGGCACTTGCTTTATTAGGTTGCAAAATTTAAATTAGATTGCATTCAATAAAAATCTGATTTTTACCTTATAAACGAATTTCTTTTGTTCAATGCATTTCTTCTATCTCTAAATAGTCATTTAATTAAGAAAGTAAATATTTTAGATGTTTTTGAATTGCTAAACGTTTTTGAAAAAATAAAACTATACAAAAAATTTTTAATAAGCAAATTTTCAAAATCATAAATAAGAAATTAATTTAATTTGTACTTCAATCTTAAATAATTTATAACTTAGAAATTAAAATTATTATTTTTTTTATATTTTTATAAGGCTTTAAAATTTGAGATAACTTTTTCTATATATTTTATTCTAGCCTAAATTATGATTTAATTCAAGAGATCAAACCTATATTTTATAATAAAAGATCTTTATAATTCAGTTAAAAATACGAAAGAGTTGCTCTAAAGCATATTTTATCTTAAAACGACTATCCCATATTTTAATTTAAAAACAAATGTCTCTATTTTATATCTAAAATAAATTCAATTAAACACAGGTGCCTAAATGAAAAAATTAAATGCTATCTCCAATCATTTTATAAGTCAGGAGGTAAATTTAAGGTGAGTGGGCAAATCTTATAAGAGAAAATCATTAAAAGGAATAGTTAATAATTCATTATACTAGAAATCAGAAAGATATCTTCCCATCGCAACTTAATCACAACATGCAAAAGAAAGTTAGCACTTTGCTTCTATAAGAGGCACAGACTTATGCCCAACACGTAGTCAAAGCTATAAACGAATCTTGCACTCACTTCCATGCAGTCAACTATTGCAAGAGAACTCTCTCTGAAAACGGATTCAACGAGATCAAGGAAGTGTAAGAATAACATCAGATTCCACAACATATTTGCTATCATTACTTAACCAAATTTATTAACTCCTTTCTATAGAGATAAATGGAACCTTGAGAGTGGAAAGAGTTACTTCTTCACTAGAAACAACTCTACTTTAGTCGCTTTCATAGTGGGCAGCTAAGTTCCTACTTCAGGAATTTCCTTGTTTAAGATTATCGGATGTCACACCGACTCCCCAGTGCTCAAGCTAGCTCCAGTCTCTAATCAATTTTGCTTTTTTTCTAAGATTGAAAACAAGGGTGGATTCCAGCAACTTGCAGTGCAGCTATATGGTGGTGGTCTTTGGCACACCTGGTTCGACAGAGACCTCACTCTTGCTGGAAAAGTTATCGTTCAAGACGAAGATGGAAAGCTAGTCAGCAAGTATTGGAGATGTGAGGAGCCAATCCTTTTATTTATAAATATTATATCCTCAAAGTTCCTAATCTGGCTATTCACTTGACAGATAGAAGTGGAACTTTCGAGCCAAACAAAGAATCTCACACCAAGCCAATTCTGGCCAGTTCTATTGTGGATTAACTCCTTGGAGAAGAGGTCAAGGCTATTCCTGAAGAGGAGGATCAAATAATATTTTTTGACAAGTACAACGTGGAGGAGAAGCATTTCAAAACACTTCTCGACAGAATCTCAAATGACTTGAACATCCAGAGAGGTAAGATAGTCGACTTCGAATTGAATGTGATTGATGCACAACCTTCTCAGATTATGGGTCTGCACAAAGAGTTCATATCTTCTCCAAGAATAGACAACCTTGGTTCCTCGCTTGTTTCTCTCGACACAATTATTGATGTCCACAGACAGGGACAGGATAATGCAGAAATTTCTATGATTATGCTATTCGACCACGAAGAAATAGGATCTCAATCTGCACAGGGAGCTGATTCTAACATGGCTGGTGAGGTAACTCTCAGAATCTTCGAATCTCTGAGCCCTGACCACAAAATGAGCGACTACTACAGAGCCATCAGAAAGAGTTTCCTCCTCTCGGCCGATATGGCTCATGGCCTTCATCCTAACTATCTATTATGGCAAATGTAAATTAATTAATTGTATAATGAAAATAATTATTTATAAATTAATATCAAACCTTAAGAAAATAATTTTACTTGAAATATGTGAAATGAGATAGTCTCAATAAATGCAACTTAGAATTTAAATAAAATAAGAAATTAAAAGGGATATATAATTTATAGTAAATAAGTGAAAAGATAATTTATATTGATTATAGTATTAAACTGATTGTTAGAATATTTATCAGGAGAAGCATCAGCCCCAGCACACTCCAAAGATCCACCACGGTATCGTGATTAAGACTAACTCAAATCAAAGATATGCCACTGATGCAGTTTCTGCAACTATTGTGCGCGCAGTAGCTCGTGAGGCAGATGTTCCCATTTAGGAATTCATCGTGAAGAATGACTCCATGTGCGGCTCAACTATCGGCCCAATGATGGCTGCAAACGCTGGATTAAAGACTGCAGATGTGGGAGCACCTATGCTCGGCATGCACAGCATCAGAGAAACTTGTGGAGTCATCGACCTCGTCCACTATAAGAATCTCTTCAGCAGCTTCTTCCTCAACTACTCAAAGATCTCTAATAATCTCCTTGAGGAATGAGAAAACTTTCACAACACTAATTGTTTGAGATATTTGTTTAGATAAATTAAAAATTAATCCATAACTAATCGATCTTAAAGTCTTTGCACTCAGTTAATCTTCATCCTTCTTTTGGCTCTTCTTTGAAAAAAATTAAAGAAGTGGTGACTAGCTTCAGCTTTCTCTTCCTTAAATAAGTATTATTTAAATTATCCTGCTGGACAATTTTGGCTTGCTGAGGCTCGTGATGACGCTTTTTGTTAATGAGAGGCATGTTGATATAGCGCAATAAACAAGCATTTTAAAAATTTATTATGGTATTATTTATTTATTTGGGTGATAGTGAGAACGCTGAGTAGGAAAGAAAGATTCATCAAGATCATAATGATTATATTGAGAGCAATTTAATATGGCTGTAATGAAACTGATTGATTGGTTTATTTGTTATTAATATTTAGATATAAAATGTCTCTTACCATCAAATCAACCTTCAACTTGGTCGCTCTCACTGTCTCAGACAAGCGCCTTCTACTTTGCCATGTAGTTTGTGAACAACATCAGGCCACTCAAGATGAAGACCTCACCCAAGGCACTCATCAATTTGCAGGATGTATTTATCGACCCCATGGAGAGAATGCAAACATTCGTCTTTGCCTTCGATCTGCTAGTCGCCCTCTACACTTCAAATAGTATAAGTATCATATAGTGATGTGAAGAATGGTTTACTTTGTTTACTAATGGCCTCTTTGGGATAAGATAAAGGCAAAGCTAATCTACTTCCAATTCGAGGCAGTCGTTGCAGAAAAGAGTGACTGCAGCAACCTCTTCCTCGCCATCCTTTTCGTCCTCCTATCCAAGGTATTTGATCTATTGAGTTTGCAAATTATTTTCACTAATTTCCCAATCTAATTTGATATGAGTAGTAGTATTAACTTTATTTAGGGAATTGCACTCGTCACTTTGATTGGAGTGTTTTAAATGACTATTACTGAGATTGAAAAGATCAACAGCGAGTACAAAAACGAAAAACAAGACCAGTAAGATATTTAAAGCAAGTCTAATTCGTTGTAGAGATGTACTTAGTTTCCTCAGAGATCAATAGCAATTCGCATACTACGCAAAGGTCCTCAACATAATCATTTCTTATAAGATAAAGCACGATGGATAGATGGATTCTTTGGTTCAGAATAGATTAAGATTATAAATTTACAAATATAACTTTCTAAAATGAAAACTAGAGTCATATCCGCTGCTTCCCTCGTCATTCTTCTCTTATTTGGACTTTCTATTCAAACTAAACTTATTAAATTTGGAAAAAAATTGAAAATTTTTAGTTATTATGTTATACCAGAAAGCATCCAGTGAGGCAGGAAGTTATTGATGAGATCAAGCTCAAAGCAAAACTTGGACTCCAATGGAGCTTCATCAAAACAGGCTAAGAGACGTTCATCCTGAATAAATACAAAAGAGATTAGGAAATAAGGGAGTGCAGCCAACTCCATTCTCATTCTTAGATAAACTATTTAAGTGGTCTCCTTTCAGTCACGGACTCAGAAGCTATGCAATTGACAAAGGCTTTTTATCCCAGTCTACGGATTTATTTTATTTAACTCAGTCTACTAAAGACCATCTACTATTAAAATTAATTAGAATTTTATCCAGTCCTTTAATAAAGCATTCCCGATTCATATGACTTCAGAGATAATTACCCAAACTGCACGAGGTCTATTAGGGACCAAGGTGACTGTGGCGCTTGCTGGGCATTCACTGGTTCCGGTATGCTAGCTGACAGAATCTGCAAAGAGACTGACTAAAAGGTGAATGTGGAACTTTCAATAACTGATATGGTGGACTGCAGCTTAGAAAACTTTGCTTGCTAAGGTGGCTACCTCATGAATGCCCTTGACTTTTTGATGAACGAAGGCACAGTCACTGATGAATGCAAGCCTTATAACGAGAATTAGCACGACTGCAAGTACACTTGCCATAAAAAGGGCGTCGAGTATAAAAAGCATTACTGCGCACCTGGTACTCTTAAGATTCTCACATCTGCCGCTCAAATCAAACACGAGATTATGAACAACGGACCTATAATGGCAGGTCTAAGTGTTTATGAGGATTTCATGAACTACGCAAGTGGTGACTACTAGCAAGTATCAAACGACTTAGTGGGAGCTCATGCTGTAAAGATGATAGGCTGGAGGACAACTGACTCAGGCAAGACCAGCTGGCTCATTCAAAACCAGTGGAACACTGACTGGGGAATGGATGGATATGCATATATGCTTGAGGGAGCTGCTGGCATTGATTCAATTGGAATATCTTGCATGCCTGAACTAGACAACATAGAATTTGAATGAGAATTAGCTTTCCAGTTTATCTGAGAGACTTCTCGTTTATGAAAATCTAAGTTTAGCTACTTATCAATATCTCAATCTATCTATTTTTAACTCCTCTTAATAAATAATTAGAAGCTTGGTCGAAGGTTTGGTCTAAAAGAATCTAATAATTGTAATAGAATAATGCAGACGGTGATTTAGCAAGGAAAGATGATAATGCTTAATAGCCTTAAATCTTAGCCATATCTTACTCGATTCTCTAACTAAATCTTATTATAATAAAGATTTCGATATTAAACGAGTAGAATGGAACAAGCAGCACATACTAAAGTTTTCAACTTTTCAGCAGGGCCCTGCATCCTCCCCTAGGACGTTTTAAAGCAAGCCCAGGATGAGATGATGAACTGGCACGGCTCTGGTATCTCTGTACTTGAGATGTCCCACAGATCAAAGGAGTTCATTTCAATTGCAGAGACTGCAGAGAAGGATCTTAGAGAATTAATCAAGCATATACTTATATTGGAGAATTGATGTAGATTCCCCAGAACTATCACGTTTTCTTCTTCCAAGGAGGTGCTTCCATGCAATTTTCAGCAATCCCTTTCAATCTCTGCAAAGACAAGACCAAGACTACTTACTTGACTACTGGAGCCTGGTCTGAGCAAGCTATCAAGGAAGCAAAGAAGGTTTGCCAAGCTTCTGAGGCTACTCCAGAGCACAAAACTTTCAACACTGTGCCTTCACCAGATACTTGGTAGATTGATGCCGAGTCCTCTTACTTCCATTATTGCGATAACGAGACCATCCACGGAGTAGAATTCAACGACTTCCCCTATGAGAAGGTCCCAGAGGGAGTTACCCTTGTATGCGACATGAGTTCAAACTTCGCTACTAGACCTGTCGACTGGAACAAGTACGGAGTTGTATACGCCGGAGCTCAGAAGAATCTTGGACCTGCAGGTGTTTGCGTGGTTATTGTGAGAGAAGACTTGGTAGGCCATCAAAGACCCGACACCCCAATTCTGTTTGACTGGAAAACTTTCAGAGATGCACCCACTAAATTCCATAACACTCCTGCCTGTTATCCCATCTATGTCACTGGCCTCAACATTGCCTTGATGAAGTCACATGGCCTTGCTCACTACCAAGAGCTTGCAGCAAGAGAGCTTCTCTCCTCTACGATTACATTAACTTGAATTTAGAAATAGATTAAGAAATTTATGGAGATAAATAATTGATGGTTCCGAGGGCTACTATAGCAACCCTGTTGAGCCCAAGTACAGAAGCAGAACTAACATTCCTTTCAGAGTTAAGAAAGGACGAGAAACTTGAAAACAAGTTCCTCGCTGAAGCTCAAAAGCTTGGCCTTATCGAACTTAAGGGACACAGATCAGTAGGAGGATGCAGAGCTTCATGCTATAACGCCATGCCCATCGAAGGAGTGGAGGCACTAGTAGCTTTCATGCAGAAATTCAGAGCCGAGAACCCTTGAATCTTTGCAAGTTATTAAGTTAAATATGTCTATATACGTACGCACTTAGTCGTCTGCTATTTTTAATTTATTCTCTATATCTTGCAAGATCTTGGTGAGGAATTTATTGCTATAGTGGGGATGATTCAGTTAAGAAAGCGATAAAAGTAAATCAAATGTAAGATTTGGCCAGGTTTATACCTAAATCAAAGCCAGAATAGGTCATCACCTAGATTTTAAGATTTCAATTATGCAAGGTCCTCAGATCTTATTATCCTCTTATCACAATTAATTCTTAAATTCACATATTACAGAAGAATTTAAGAGATAGAATGCATTAATTCATCAATTATTTTCATGTTCTAATAAAGTTGAAGTTAGGAAATCAAAACCCTTGCATATCTATGATTTTTTATTAATCTTAATCTCGTATCACGCAATTTTAGGATGATAATTAGCGAGACGACACTCTCTAATAATAAATAAGTTATTAGAGTCAACAATCATCAAATGGTAAGTGAATAAAGACCTGCTAAACTGAACTGCTATATTTCACCACCCCACTTTACTCTTTGACACCAAACCCTAACTCCTGACTTTTAGCATAAGAAACTCCTCAGGACAACTCATTAGAACTCAGAGTCAGCCAGCGCAGAAACTTGCTACTCAAAGCCAACTGCTCAACAGCACTCAGGACACGTGCAAACTTGTTCAACATCAGTGCAGGTTTTTCGGCCCCTTCTTCGACTTTTCTAAGCAGGGAAAGAACTGGACAGTCCAAAACAAGATCGTAAGTCAAGCAGACCACCCAAACTATCATCCCATAATAAACTCCATTATTTGAAATTTAAACAATTTTAAATGGCTGTTTATTGAGAATATACAAAATTTAATCTTTTATTTTTAATTGCAAGAAATATAAGGAATAGAATTGATTAAATAAATAGTAAATAGAAAAAGTTGTCTCAAATGATTTATTTTGTAAGGGTTTGCTTGATAATTGCTTTAAATTAATTGCTCTTCTCATCCTATAGCTAGGATATTTTCAAGTTAAAACCTATACAATAAATAGATGATTTCTTTTTTTTATTGCTGAGAGTCAAAAAGGAAACATAAAAATTACAAAATGTCTCATCGAGATTTTATAGGATAAAATATTAACAATAATAATCTTTAACTATGAAAGATCTTAAAATCTTTACTTTATTATCGATTTATCATATTTTAAAATAACTGCTAATTTGAGTTTAAGAGAAGTCAAAGCTCCTTATGAAAATCCAAATTTATGGGAGCTCTCGATTTCACTTAAAAATAAGTGAAGATGATGTAAAGCCAATCATTTAATATATATTTTTGTGTTCTAGCCATTCTTATCTGCTTGATAAAGAGAAAGAAAGATGTCACCCCATCTCCTTTGCAAGTTATCTAAATTTGTTTATAGCAATTCAACCAATCCCCAATCGACGTGCCCTCTCTGGATAAGGTGGAGTATGAGCCCAACTACCAGATAAATCTCAAATACAACGACCTCAAGAACGTTAAAATGGAGAACGTTAACTGGTCTGTTAGAGTAAGTGCTTACTGAAATCATCTTTAATAAGATTTTGCCCTATTAAGAATATTCGCAGTACTAATCCCTTTACAGCTAAAAGGAGCAGACAACGGCCACATCGAACTCACTGACTTGAATGGAAAGGGTCCCTTCCAGTACCGAGCTCACCACTTGCACATGCACTCACCTGCAGAGCACAAGATCGCAGGAGTTCATTATGACTTGGAGATGCATATCGTGCACGAGTTGATTGACGGCCCAAACTATGAGACTTACAAGGAACAGCTTGCAGTCGTGGGAATCATCTTCCAACTTGCTGAAGAGAGCCATCCCTTCGTCAAGAAACTCAACGCTAAGGACCTAGGCCACATCGAAAGCATCAACTTCCTAGAGCTGTTCGATACCATCAATCACAAATTATGCATTAATATATAATTTGATATAACAAAGAAAACTCTGGGTTCTATCACTACAAGGGCTCCTTAACTACCCCTCCTTGCACTGACATAGTCAACTGGAACCTCTATTCCGAGGTGCTCCCTATAAGTGAGGCTCATCTCACCCTCCTTCACAACCAATGGCATGACAACCTAGGAGGCCACTGCAACTTCAGAGAGTGCCAGCCTCTCTACGGCAGAAGAGTCGTAAGAAACTTCAAATGAAAAAGGATGTGAGGAGACTCTCTCTCTCACTATAAACACACTAGAAGAGAAAATAAAATAGAAGTCGATGTTAACTTAAACTTTAATATAGTTAGATACAAATTGCCTTGGGGGCAATCACCTTCGCGAGTTTATAAATTCACTCAATCACCCAGGTTATCACCCCACTATATATTACATCTCACAATTTGCAAGCCTTACGCTCATTTAAATGTCTAATATTTATTTAATATAAAATATTCTATCTTATCTCTATCTATCCTCCGAATCTTTGCTGAAATTAAGTGATTTAAAAAGAAATTGAAAGTTTAAAAATTTAGGTTATAGTCATTTCTACTTTCTTTTTATTTAAGCTTTTCCTCCACTCTTAGTTCTATTTTTACTACTTTTATCCTCTTTCTGATGACTATCTTTCTCTTAATGAGCTTACTAGAAATAGAATATATATATACGCATCACTCGAGGCTACGATATTTGGATTCTTCATAGCATTTTTACTATCAGATCTCTAGGGAGTTAAAATATCATAGAAGTCTTTTATTTCTTGCTATTGCCTCTTTGAGTAGGTTTCTTTTTAAGATTGCTAGCTTCTCCTCGAGCTAAAGCAGTTGAGGGTGAAAGCAGTTACAAGTTCTAGGATGAAGTCTTTTTGTGTGGCTCATCTTCTGGGTGAGCTTATATTTGGACTACATTCAGTTTCTTATCTCTGCTCGCTTTATTAGGATCAGCATCCTTCTTCATTATTTCGTAAGTGTCTTGAAGAGTGAAGAAGCCTCTCCTCTCCACATCAAATCTGCGGTTGATCTCTTGCAGCTCGTACAACAATTCATTTCGCTTCTCTTCTTGCTGACTCTTTTTGAATCTGACTTCTTATTGGTAATAGTCAATATCGTTTTCAACTGTCTTGGCTTCTCTCTGGGTATTCAGGATGAATGTCCTTAACTCCCTCTCCTTCATTTCCACATATCTTTTCTTCTCCCTTATTTTCTTCTCCAAGGCCTCTCATAAGTTAAATATAACTACTCCTGCTTGTTCAAAGTCCTTCAACTTCTAATCCATAGTCTTTGTCTCTTCCTGTAGCTACAAATAGAGTTAAAACACTAATTCATCTCAATGAGTTGGGTCAACTTAGTCTTCTCATTTTCAAACTCGTTTTCCTTGGTTCTGACTCTGTTGAGAGTTGCTGCTTTGTTTATGCACACATTCAAAAGCTCCCTTGTGGTTGCGTCAAAAAGCCTGTGATCGTTTGACATGGCCTTTATCTCTTGCTAGAAATCAGGCAAAACCCTTTCCAACGCCAGCGCTTCATTTTTAGCAAGGCAAGTCTCAATCTCTTCAATAAAGCGCACATTTATGCCATTATGCTATTACGAATATTATTATAAAATATGCTGCAAAGTAATCCTTCTCAGATAGGAGTTCTTTTTCAGGGTTTATATCAACTCTTAAGCAGCTTCATCTCCCAAATTGTTATTGTTCAGTGTTAAAGTGTGAAGAATCTCATTAGGAATAAGACTTTCGAACAGAGCTATTCCACTTTTGTGAGTTAATGAATTGAAACTCAGATCTAACTGTCTTATATTCAACTTATCACAAATATAATAAACTTGACAGTAAGAAATTGCTTGGCGAGCTAGAGAACCGACTTGTCTGTTATATTGTTGTTAGACAGGAATAAATTCTACAGATTGCTGAATCTTTCTAGTCCATCTGCTATTGCGAGCATTCCGTCATCCTTCAGGTGACAGCCAATCATGCTCAGAGTCAAGAGAGAGTTATTTGTCAGAAGCATCTAAGTTATAACTCCAGTACTAGGACCTTCTAGTCTGTTCTTATCTAGGATCAATGTCTGAATTATACAAAACTTATAAATGCTATTGCATACTCTCACTGCAAAATATAAAGATCTGGCTCCGATGTGATTGAATTCACACTTGGCCAGGTTCAGCCATTTGATCTTGCAATGATCTTCTCTTAAAGCTGTTGCTACTTTTTCTAAGCCAGAATTGCCAAGAGGATTCTTGCTTAGATTTAATTTCCTGATATTGTTATCTGAGTTTGCAAGTATTTAAATTATGCTCTCTGCTCCGCTACTCCCCTAAATATCATTGTTGCTCAAGTCTAGAGTCAGCAGTCTGTCATTTTAAAGTAGTCCAGAGGCTAGAATTTCCAGACCTTTGTTTCCAATATAATTTCCACTGAGGTATAGATACGATAACATGGTGTTTGGCATCACTAAGAATCTGATAAAGTTTATAAATAATTATAATTGCAATATATTTCTAGAGACCCTTAGGTCCAATCCTATTTCTACTAGATCCGTCATAAGAGCCGATGTCGAGAGAGATTATAGATTAATTCTGGCAAAGACACTGAAACAACTCTTGCGCGCCTTTGTGAGATATCTCATTGTTGGATACATCTAAGTGTATGACTGAGTTGTTAGCAACTAAGTGCTAGGCTAGGATCTTTATCCCTTCATCCTTTAATTTATTTCTGCTCAGATTCAAATGAGAAGCCTCCAAACCACATCTCAACATATCAGATATCACTAAGGCAAAGTTCTGACCCAGCCCCATCTATAAAAATTAATGAACTCAATACTTACATCATTAAGATTTATTTTTCTATTAGTGCAAAACTTTTAGACATTTTCTTGAAACTTTTCAAACTGGTAGTCTTTGAAAGGAAGTCCAAGATCTAGATTCCTGGCATCGAAGATAACTCTAATCTCTGGTGGAGAGAAAGTGCAGAACTTTTCAGTGTCATCGCTTTTCAAGGCCAAGCTGAATTAATTGACCGATTTCCTTGCATACTACTTCAGTTTAAGTCTTTCTGCAGTCGTCATTTCTTGAATGGAAACTACCACTGAAGCTGGCTGGTTGTTTAACTAGTACTCTGTAGTGTTTCCAAACCTTGACTCATCCAAGATTTTAAAAATTTAAAATGGTTTAGAATTCATGAGGATCAAACATACCTGAAAGACTCTCTTTCAACCCTTGGTTTATAGACTTGGTTTAAATTAAAATATTGAGTTCTTTAATTCTTCTTCCTAGATTAACTTCTTTGGAGATTGCTGAATTTAATGATGTTTGGGGTATAGATAGCAGCGCTAGTAGGTCTTTGAGCACTCATAAAATTATTTTAGAGAAACGGCTACGATTAAGTATTGATAGTGCCTTGAAACAAAGTTTATAGAAAATTGTAAATATTTTTATGTTAAGTATTGACTCTGGGTATGGCACTCTAAAGTCGAGCTTGACTCTGGGACTTCTTCATTTGATTTGAGATGTGTGCAGTTTTAGGTCTTTCAGGAGAGGCCATATAAGAACTTTAAGCCTCCATGAGACTCCCTTGTCTACTTGCAGAATTTTGAGCATTCAAGAAGGGTTCCGAGTTTCGTTATAACCTAGACCAGCCTTACTTTAGAGAGTTTATCTCTAAGGGGAAATCTTATCGCCTAGGTTGCTGACGTTGATGCTCGGCATTAAGTGGCTAGTTTCTTGATAGTGTGCTCTCTCTTGCATTATGATACTATTCAGTGGAGTCTCTTTGATTTCTGGAAGGTGAATCGTTAATTTCTACCTTCTTTTGGTATAAATAAATTTATATAGTATCCTCTTGCACTAAGCTTCGAGTTAAAATATGATAATAGAAGTTCCTTGCACTTGATGACCTGGCGCTATCTAGAATACGAACTTATTAAGCTCTAAGTCTTGCACTGGGCTTGCTCTCATCTTGAGTGAAAAGATGTGAAAGCCCAGCGCCTACATAGCTATGTCCCACTTTAATCTTTTGTTGCTTCTGCAGTTCCTCTATCAGGTTCAACTAAGTTTATTTCTTTACTGAGAAAATTGAATTCGCACCCATATCTTAAAATTATAACTTTAGCAGTAGAATTTGTTGGGATAAGCTGCTGAAGAGAGGGTTTCAATTGAGTTAGGGCTAAATTTAATTGGTGCTTGTTGCTGATTGAATTTCTCAGAGAGAGTGTGGTGGTCGGAGATCCAAATGCTCCCATCGACTGCTGCATCAACTTAATTAAAGTTATTTATAAACTTAGGCATAGTCCTTAAGAGATGTAAACTTTTATAAGATGATTGGAAGGATTAGATGAGAGAGTAGATTGCATCATCTTTTTATTGGAGTGTTATTGCAGTCCTAAGAATTACTGAGACTAGGATTGAGCAAGCTGCGCCCCTGGCTTTTGACTCCCCATAATCTGCTGTATATTCAAATTATTATTCAAAATATTTTCATTGTTTTCAAATAAAGTTTATATACTTAGTATTCAGAGAAAGAATAGGCTAGTGCTTTTTGCCTTCTTGACTTGAATTAAGACGATACTCTGGAGATAAGTTAAGTCCACTCGCTGAAAACTTATCCTCAAACCCATTTTTCCTAGATTTAACTTTTATCAAATTAAAAATGAAACTATGAAGCCTTCCTTTGAACCAGCGAGCAAGATTCTCTTTGGCTTGATGACATCACCAGTAACTGGATCAAATTTTGGAGTAGGGTAATAGTCTGGAAACATTTAAGCTGCTGTCATGTGCCTCTCTTAGTTCTCTATAAGTTATCAAACTTAGAAATGAATGCATACTTAATGATCCATCAGCTGCCTGAGATGTTCTTCTCTGATTATTCCCCTTTTAATTTGAGAGAAAACTTCTCCTCTGTCCATTTTTTAGATCAGATTGATCAGTTCCTGCTAGGTGAATCTGCTAATGAAGTTACTGTTGGAGCTTGTCAATTGATGAATTCTTCTTTAAGGTTTTGACTTGAATTTCTTTTCCCTCCCTGCTTTTCAAAGGTATCTACTAAGTCGAGTTTACAAATTAAATTTCTAATAAGCTGCTAGGGAGTAGATTATAAGTTAAATTTAATTTACAAAGTAAAAATTAAAAATCCCAGATTTCTTAATAAGTTTGAAAAAAATTAAAAATATTTTTTATAAATAAAGTTATTTTATATTGAAAAAAGATGATCTAAATACAAGAATATTTTCTGCCTTTAGGGTTAAATTTTAAAATTTTAAAAAATTTAAATTGTCAAAATAAATTTATTGATACAAAATCGATAATTAGCACAGAATGAGAACAGATTTATGAGAATATTTGTATTTTTTTCTTAATTTAATGGCTGGAAAATTATATTTTTAAATTATTTTACTAATTTTCTTTTTTAAACCCTTAATAATTTGGAAGGATTATTTTGCGGATGCAATATTGAAGGTAAGTTTGCTATTGGGAGCCGCCATGAATTTTGATCTACTCTTTCTTAATTTGTTTCAAATTTACTTTTCTGGGGGACAATTTTTAAAAGTTGGATTTTTCAATAGAAAAAAAAAAATTTTTTTTTTTTTTTTCCCTTAAATTAAAATTTTCAAGGAAATAAATACTAATGTTATAATTTCCTTTTTAAAATTAAAAATTTTTTGGTATAAAATTCTTTTTTTAAAGAAGGTTTTTAATTTTTTAAATTTTTTGGGTCTTTATAGTTTTTAAAGAACGTTATTATTTTAAAAAAATAAAAACTTTAAATAATTAAATAATTTGAAATTTTATTAAACTAATGAATTTTTGAGTTTTTTAATTTTTTTAAAAAAATGATAGTTTTAATTATGCAAAAAAATGGTAGTTTAATGGCAAAAAAATGATTAAAATTGGGGGGACAAGTGCACCTCCCTTTTTTATTAAAAATTCCAAAAAGTAAATAAAAAAAGGGGAAAAATGCCAAAAAATTAATGTTTTTCCTTTCAAAATTTTTGGGGGTAAAATTTTCTTTTTTAATTTTTTAAAAATCAAAATATTTTAAAAATTTACATTAAAATAATATATTTAATAAGGGAAATTTAAATATTAATAAAAATCTAATATTCCCAAGTAGAGTTTTATAATTTAAAAAATCAATAGTATTTTTACCTGAGTTATTTTCCCCCAAAAAAAATTTTCTTAAAAAAATTTAAAAAAAATTAATAATCTTTCATTAAATCCCCTTTTTTTTGAAACATTTCTTCCTAAAGATTTTTTTTAAATTTATAAAAAAAATTTAGAATTAATAATTTATAAATATTTATTGAATAATTAAATTTGAATGTAAATTGAGGGTTTAAGAGTCCGATAGTAGTTTATAAGATTATAGGTTTTCATACGATTTTGTTTATTTATTTACAAGTTTGCGTTAAAGTCTACTGTTAATTATAAGACTTGATCAGAAAATTGCACAAATGCAAGATATAGTGCCTGAGTCCTCTTCATCCTGCTTTGAGGGGTACTTTAATTTTTCAACAATAAATATGTCAGCTATGTTCGCTCCTTTAACGGCCTTATCCCTGAAGGTTACTTTCTTAACGGACTTTAGCTTGGTTGGGGATATATTCTCTTTTTTATTGTCCTAAGTAGTGAGCTGCTCTTTTCTATTTCTTCCTCCTTTGCTGCTAGCTTAATTGCTAGAAACTGATCTAAAATAGATACATTAGAGGGGATGAGAAGTCTGGCTCTTGCTTAGTTGATAGCGCAGGACTGAGGGAGTGGCTATTTGGTTACTTCAAATTACTAGGAGTATTAACTTCCAACTGTATGAGGTTCTTGCCCTTAGGGGTGGGATGCACTCTGGTTATGTGATTCTTGGGAGGCCGCTTTTTATTTGAACTCGCAGGTTGCTGGAAATTGCCACCTGTTTATATAGCATTAGCAGTATTTTAATCACTAATGTTGCTCTAAGTAAACACACTCTTGTTATAAAAGGTTATCCAAATAAAATAACAAATAAAATTTTTTAATTTTTATTAAAAAATAAATGGATGAAATTACTATTAGTTTGAGCAGGTGCTACTCCGATTCTGGTATTGTAGCTGTTCGTTCTGATTTCTACATCTTGCGAAAATTAGTTATTGTCATTCATACCTGCCCCTGAAATTACAAATATTTACAATACTGAGCCTTAATACTTTTCTTCCTAGATATCATTCTTCTGGTTGTTGATCCTTGACTCTGCCTCTGTTTTCATTTTCCTTAACGCATTCTAAGATTTGTCAAGCTATGCGATCCCCATTCATTTCATAATAAACAATGTAATATAATGCACTATTGTCTTATGAATTGAGAAGTACTCGATACTCATATTTTACTTGTCTTTATTGGTGCTGTCCCCTCTATAAATATATAACAATTCTCTACTGGAATCCTACTCACTAACTGCTCCATGTCCGAATGTTGCCAAAGCTGATTTAGAACTCCTCCTAACGTTCTTTATCAATTCAAATCATATTTTACTTACTTTAAAATACACAAACAATAAAGTGGAAAAGATGTTATTAAGAATTAATGATATTGAATAATATTTTTAAACAAAAATTAATTTACATTTTGTTTTAATTTATTTTTTTAAATGTTCTTTTGCAAAAATGAGTTCTTTTGAATACTCTGATAATAAAATATAATCATCAGCAGAGTCAAAATTATTGGCATCGTCAGCTGTCAGTTGTATTTAAACTGGCTAGCTCTATCTGTAAGGATCATAATTATAATTTATTTGAGACTAGTTGAAGGTAGACTAAGCCTCCACACCATCCCTTTTTTCCACTGATGACAGCTACTATCATGCCTATTAATTTATTCATAAATATTTATATGAGGTATGATTATAGTAATATTCTACTCTGTTGAGCTTGATTTTAAGACCTACTTTATTATTTTCTTATTAAAAGAAGGAGTTATTTTGTTTTTAATTCTGAGAATAACAATAATAAATGAATGATAGTGTTAGCTATTATAAGATGACTGTTCTTGCTAGTGTGGACGATATTATTTGGCATCGGGAGTGTTTATTTATTTGTGAATTACAGGCTAAGATGAAGAGGTAAAATCCTTATCAGAATATGCATTAGACTTGTGGGCAGTTCAACTTTTCTGTTGATGTTAGTTGCTATAGTGATCATGCTGATATTAATGTCCATGCCTCTGGTTCACAAATGAGCTCAGCTTTTTGTCTTGAACTTAAAACAATTCTAAAATATGATGGACTTCATTAGTTCTAAACTGGTTTGCGGAAAACTAGGTATTATTTCGTTAGAGGAGTTGAGCGGAGTGCTAGTGGTGCTTTCCAAATTTGAGTTCGACCGCAGTTTCATCCTGATTTAGCCCGATCGCATGCGCATGCATGTCAATATTTATTTAAAATAAGAATTGGAAATTATATTTGGATCGGTGGCATCGATAATACTGTCTCCAATAGAGGAAAACGATTTCTCGGTTGCGATTGGTGATCTAGCATCGAAGTTGTGGTGTGAAAGCAAGTTGTTGTTGAATACTTTTCTCTTACTAGAAGGCTCATACTCTGACGGCAAATCGTTAACTAAAGAATTCAGTCAGCACCAATATAATCAAAAATAGAAGTCTCTTCAATTTATAGCAGTATTTCCCCAAATTTCTAACAGATATTTTAGGTTTCTCCAAAATTACGTAAAATGAAATCTCTCATCTCCTTCTTAAGATAAATATCGAGAATAGATTCAGATAATAAATGTTTCACAGGATTTTATCAGGCCACTCATCAAGTGTTAATTGGCAATAAACATTACTTACTCTCTGAAATATTTAGGTGCTAGATTTCTTCATTAGAAAATACTATCCTAACATATTTTAACTTATATAACCGATTTCTTCATCTTCTAAAACTGATTATGAATAATGTTTCTCAGCCGTGTAAAGTGGATTGATTCTCACGCTAGTTTTGCTCATTTATAAATATAAGCTCGTCATTAAACTGTTTTAATTTTGTCAATATTCTATAATTTATAAGATGGTAATTCCTTTGTGAGTGAGTAGCTTAAACGAAGTTGAAAATCTATAGTTATTATTTTTATTGTGTTTATAATAATAGTTTTACTTTTTAGTAGTTATCTTAATTACTTTCTTTTTTTGAATGGTTGGATCCCATAAACACATAGATTTCTATTTATAAAGAATTAAAAGAAATTTAAGTCAAAGCTAAAATCATCTAATCTTAGCTTTATTAGAAGCTGAAGCTGAGTCTTATTCTTAGCCTGAATTATTTCTAAGAAAGATGAGTCTTAAATAAAATTTATTTTCTTTTGGTGAGCTTTTTAATCTGTTTTTGAGACTCTTTGAGCTTTGCTTCATAGTAAACTTGCACCTCCACATTCTTCTAAATTATTTCTTGTACTGCTATTTCCTAGAAGTTTCGCAGCTCTCTTAAAGAGAGGGCTGTCTTCTATTTCATTTTGGCTTATTGCTCTCGAAGTATTTATATTGTAAGGTAATGTTTTAAATACTTTTGCAATTTTATTTTATTTTTTATAAATTAATAATTTTCATAAATAATTCCCAAGTTATAATTATTTTTGCTTAAAATGAAATGTTTTTAAACAAGCTATTAAACTTTTTGTCTCCAGTGTGTTTCTAAATCCTGGGAAATCTTGAGCTTTGATTGAAGTTCTATGATTGCTTAATGATGATCATTTTGTTTAAAATGAGAGAGTTGAGTTTACTAATTTTAAATTTGGCTATTGAGGCTTTGAATCGTATTCTTCATCTGCTTATTATAAAATGAAAAAGCTTTTTCTGTTTCTTGAGTTTATCAATTTTAAGCTACATTTAGTTTGCACTCTCTTCGTTAAATGCTTTCTCAACCTTCTCTCACACTTTTCCCATCATTCTAAATTTTACTTTGTGCAACTTACTATATTCTATTCTTATTTAAAGCAGAAATTATAATGTTTATAAATAGAGAGAGAGAAAAATTCAAATTTCTATTTAATTATGACTATAAATTAAAAAAGGACTCGCAAAAGTATTTAAAAATACCAGAATTTCGAAATGATTTTGCTTTGCCCACTGACCTAAGTAATTTGATAGTTAATACAGTAATCTATACTCAAACCAATTATAAGTCTTTCTATAATAATAATAATTAGATATGGCTCATAATCTATCACTCTATTATATTATATTATTTATTCCCTCAATGCTACAGTTTTAATATTCTATTCTTCTTCTATCTGATCGAATTAGTTTCATTCTGATATTTGTGTTGATCCTTCTTCTTATAATAACTATTGGCAACTTCACTCTAAACGAATGAACGAGGTAAGTTAAATCTATCCCAATTCATATCTTATGAAGCGCCTAAAATGTTATCGACATGTTCATTCAGTTTATCTAGTTTGCATTTACTAATAACCCTCAAACTCAGTTGCAGAAGACTAGTTTAACACTAGCTTTTGATTCTTACCTTTGATTTAAAATATATTGAAAGTTAAATTGATATGTTGTTCAAAAGATTTGTGAATTGGATTATTGGATTTGTTGCCTAAACTAAGTCGGTTAGCTCTATTTCTTAAAGAAGAATATTGAACAATTTTGGATTCTTTCCTGTAATTTGGAGATCTTGACTTGCTTATTTATCGCCCAGAGCTAACACTTCTACTTTTGGTGTCAAACCTTGTTCTAGAGTGGAGTGATTTATTCAAAGGAGTGCTCTTTGTTAGTAATCCATCGTTTTATAGTACTCTCAGTCTTTTAGATTCTGAAATGTCCTTTGTGTTTCAAAAGCTCTCTGTGGAGTGGCTAGTAGCTATTTTGAACTGGAAGATCATAGTTAGGCTTTAAAAATACAGATAACTTAGATGGAGGAGTTTGATCTGAGCTGATATCCTTTGTGTTCAGTTATGAAGAGTCCAGTCTAAAAATTTACAACTCAGGTTCAATTTTAGCGATATCAAAAATTAATACAAACAAAATATGGTAGGGAAAGTTTTTAAAATTATTTTAATTTTTAAATTATAATCAGCATTAATTTAATATTAGATTTAAAGCCTCTGAAAAAGTAACTTAAATTAAGACAAAAATTAAAATATAATTTTTTATGAGTAGATTCTCTTATTATTATTTATTTAAGAGGTATCGATTATTCAGGTTTATAACTTTATAAAAACAGACTTTTTATTTCCTAGCTGAATTATAAAAATTAGAAAGTGTATAAAATAATAGTTTTGCCATTGATTTCTTGAATTTTCTTTCATTTTGTTTCAAAGAAAGAACACTAATTATATAATTCGAAATGTTATAAAATACATCTTTCACTTTAATCAATAAGTTGAGAAAAACAAATCAGTAAAGATAAAAAACAAATTTAATTGGGAAAATGCTCCATATATCGAACTTAAAAAGATAAATCTTAGGATCGAGCTTAAGAAAATAAAAAAGACTAATCTGGATCAAAATTAAATTTCTCATTAATATTTTTACTAAAAGGATCATCCTTAGAACTCCCCTTAATTTTAATCCATTCTTTTAGAGCTTATCTACTTGGGTGTTGAGGTTTGTTAAAACCTCATTTAACTTTCATTTACCTCATACTCATTTTAAAAGGTAATGTTTTACTATGGAATCAAACTCTCTCTGAAATTTTAACTCTGCTCAAATTAACTTAAAATACTAAAAAAATACAATAAGACTTTAGAGTTGGTAGTATTTGTCTTGTAAATCTCTGTACATCTGCTGCTGATGTTCGAAGTGCGAGAATTTCCTCTTCATTTCTTCTATGAGGTCTAAACTTCGATCTAGATACTCAGATCTTTTTTCTAGTTCGTGTATCTTATTTGAATACTTTGCCTCTATCTCCTATTTAATTTTGTCTTCTTTGACCTTTCAACTGAATCTCAAGATTAAATACAAAATGATTCAATGTAACTTAGATTCTATTGAGACTAAGGAATGGCAAATTTAAAAGCCTCCTTAAGACTCTCTGGAATATTTTGAGTGCGCTATAGAGGTAAATTCTAAATTGCTTGAAAAGGAGCAGTTTCTTAATTGTTTTTTAGCCTGAGGTGAGAATAGTCTGAGATTTAGAGACTCCTTTGATTCGGAATACTCTCTTTTTAAATGTGCTAGGACTTCTATTTTCTACTTCAGAGCTTTTAGTTTAAATGATCTAAGCTGCTAAGCTACTCTTTATAGAATCATAGTGAAGAGAATTGGGCTCAACTGAAATTGCAAGCTAACCCAAATAAGGAGTATTATTATAGTCGCTGTATTTAAAAAAAATTTAATTAAAGAAATATAAATAAATAAAAGTAATTATTTGCACAAAGCAAGTATAATCTCTTAAGATAAATGCATGTTTAATTTTAAAAGATGATAAGCAACTATGAGCTTTTAAAAATATATATTTATTTAATTTAATAAACAAACCTTTAAATTGTACTAATTGGGTATCAAATTTTGATGATGCTAGTTATATTGAGGATGAGGGTTATAATTTTAACTAGCTTACTCTTGATGATAAGTCCAAGGGTTTTAACTTTGCTACTCCGGCTAAGTTAAACTTTGTCTAATTTTAGCCAATCTCTCTAAAACTCCATCCATCTTCTAGTTGTTACTTGTACTATAATAAAATTGAATGAATTCCTATCGAAGCTTTAATTGAAAGGGTTTTAATTTATGTTTCTAACCATTTGAGTTCCTTATCTTTACTGAAACTTATTATCTAGTTAATTTTGAGCTTCGCGATTTTAGGAAGACAAAAGCAAAGATGCTTAAGTTACAGACAAATTCTTTGAGTTCATTCCAAATTTTTATACTGTTTATTTCATTTATTATAAATGAATATTTTATGTTTAAAATATTAAGTATAAAATTTATAATCTTTCAATTAAAATAACTATTGATATTTTGAGTTCAAATCTTCCTCTTTAGCAGTAGTATTTGGGTCACCTTAAAATTTAAACAGTTATAAATATGATGAATTATCTTTTCTATTGATAGAAGCACTCGCAATTAGTTAATTATAAGCTTTCTGCAGGGATTAATTTTAGAATGTCTCCTCTGACTCAGTCTGGCTTGAAACGTAGTTATTGTTTCCTAAAAGCAAAATTTCATGGCCTGACTAGGATGGAATGTTTATATTATTACAAAATTTAATCGCAATATATTTTTATCACTGAATCTAGCAAGTTCGATTTTTATCCTTCTGGAATTAGTTGCTCTTGAGAAGGTTTCTACGAACCTTTAAGTTTAATATGATGTGGCCCTGAGGCGGGTAGAGTGCTTGAAAATTGATTTAAGGGGAAGTGAATGCTTGCTTGAGATTAATTTACTAGCTAAGTGCTTAGTTGTTGAGCTTTATTTTTAAATTTTGCTTATACTGATCCTCTTTCGAAGATCCAGCAATAAAATTAAAATACTAAGTTGTTGGAAGTATCTAATAATTCTTGATTTTGGGCATCCTATAGATAGAAAAGTTAATTTGAATCCTCTGTTTGAGCAAAATTTCTGAATTGCTAATCTCCAATCACATTGGTTTAGAAGTTATCCATTTCTTATTTGATTTGTATTTAAATTTGAACTTCCTAATTTAACTGATAATTATAAGTGCATGTTTGAGAGAAGATAGAGTGAATGCGAATGAACTCATTTTGGATTGAATGTAGATGGTTTTAAGTAAGGTGTATTTGAGAGTATGAGAAAGAGAGTGCTTGTGTTTTATTGTTAATCTGATTAATTAATTTTATTATCATTACAATTTTATCTGATTTAATTTCTACTAGCTCGCTAACTCATTATACTTTACAATTCATAGGAAAAAGTTTATTTATAGATTAAATGAATTTAGAGATGATAAGTGTCCTAGATTTAATTATGAGACCTTTAAATTTATCATTACATTTTGTGTGGGAGCGCTTAGAGCCATAACAGATTCAAGTATTTTAGAGAAGAATTAAACTACTTCTTTATTTTGCTCTCTTCATATCTCACCTTAAAATAGCTTTGTATAGAATATTAAAGAAGGAAGTACTTTTAACTTGCACCATATTCCCACTACGCACTTATTATTTTAACCAATCATCGATTCAATAAAATCCTATGCTATAATAAAACAGGAAGTGAAACCAGTGTCTTTAGTTATTAGCTAAATTTAATGAGGAAGATTAGTTTTAATAGAAATAAATTTAATCGCACTGTTTGCTAGTAGGATGAATGCCAACCAAAATAATATATCAACTCTCGCAATTATCCATCAAACAAAAATATTCATAAGAATAATTTAAAATGAAATATTTGAGTGATAAATATTATTGCGTTTTGTAGAAGCCAACAATTATTAACGCTTAAACATGCGTAAACTTGGAAAGATGTTGGAGTGATGTTCAAATAAAATAATCAAAAGCAAACTGCTTATTATATAATTATCGCTCAAATCAATCAATGAGAAATATTTGTGATCATATTAAACTAGAGTAATATAATGAGGTTATCTGAGAAAGACATAATAGGTGTAAATTATCAAATCATCTAGAAGATTGGGGCTGGTTCCTTTGGGCAGATTTACCAGGGTATCATTTTTTCAACCTCTTTTCCTCACCTAAGCGTTGTTTATAGCTCAAAACATGCTCACCAACAAAGAAGTCGCTGTCAAAACTGTAATAATCATTTTACATCATCAAAACTCATTATTCTCATCTTATATTATTGAAAATTTCAAAATTAATTGATACAAAATTTTAAAGATAACTTGATTCTAATTTTTTTCCCCCTGGAAAAAGGCAAAATTACCTATACATAATTTTTAAATCATCTAACTTAATTTAGGAGGAGAAAAGCTCAAGAATTCCTTAACTACAGACTGAAAAATTTGTGATTGAGAGTTTACAATATGAGGGTACAAATTTTGTTTTGTTTTCTGATTTTTGTGTTAGAGGGATTTACAGCAATTCAATTATATTTTTCATCAGTCAGGATAGGAAAATGACTTGAACTTTATGATTATCGATATTCTAGGGCCAAATTTGGAAGAGTTGTTTTAATACTGCGGAAGGAAATTTTCATTGCGCACTACTTGCATGGTTATGATCCAATTAATAAAGCGATTCTCTAGGATACATGCACACAATTTTATTCATCGCGATATAAAGCCAGAAAATTTTTTGCTCGGACTCTAAAACAAATCTGGGCTGGTTCATGTCATTGATTATGGTCTCTCGAAAAGATACTATAGCACTCAACTCAACAAGCATATTCCTTACCAATAATTAATTAAACTAGCTATGTTAATTACAAAATGTTATTGGGAAAGGAAAATTTTTTATTATTCTAAAAATTTCTTAACTAGAAAAGAGCTGATAAGTTTTAATTTGCTAAATAATTTATTTACAATTTATTGTGAGCGATATTAAATTACCGTAAGGACAAGGGTCTTATCGGAACAGCAAGATATGCGTCAATACACGCTCATTTGGGAGAGGAGCTCTCAAGGAGAGATGACATGGAAGCGCTTGGAAACGTACTTTTGTACTTTTTTAAGGGATCTCTGCCTTGGCAAAACTTATTTTAACTTGTAGGGCATGACGAACTCTGAAAAACACAGGAAGATCACCTAGGTGAAGTGCAGACTGACTCCTGAGGATCTGTGCGAGGGCTGCCCGCCCGAATTCCTAGAATACCTTCAACTATTTAATTATAACACTGCAGGGGGCTGGAATTCATGGGAAAACCAAATTACACTTATTTGGAGGAGCTTTTCTTAAGGATATGCAGCAGAGAGGGCTACGATATCCACGACCACTAGTAGTTCGATTGGGTAATCAAGCTTCAGTCATTGTGCGATACTCCCTCAGCAGACATTTTTAATAAACCAAGAAAAAATAATAAAATAGACTCATCTCAACCATCTATTTAAGGAGAGTTATTTACATAATTGATTTGTTCCATCACCAATCTAAAATTATAAATTAATCCAATCATTAATTTTTCTAAATTATTTTTATTAGCATCTTCAAATTATACTTGCAACAACACTTTATTTTTTTAGTTATTTACATCAATTTTTTTAATTAACTTTAATTTTAATTAATTGAATTTTATTATTCTATAAAATAAAATATATAAATTTATAAAGAGAGCTTGAACCTCAAAACTTTATAAAATGCTTGGAAGAGTTAAAGCTTCCGGATGAATTTATAACTTAAAATTGTTCTATTTACAAATATAAATTTTATTTTTAAACTAATTTGCCTTGTAAATTAAGACTAAATAATGAAAGAATATTTTTTGTTCTTCTTTCTATTTTAAGTAAATTGTTTGCTTTAATTTATGGGAAAGTAAGATTAAAGATTACTTCTTGGTGAATAAAATAAAATTGATGCATTTAAAGAATCTTCGGCAAAAAGCATCTAGGCATTTCCCCTCATTTATTTATGTTGCTCATCAATCATGATCCCAAACAAAAATAATAGCAAAAGTATATTTATATATATTATAACAAGGAGATCTATAAAAAATACTAGAGCCAAGAGATCTTCAGGAATCTCTTGGAAACTTCTAAGATGTTGACAAAGCGCAAGCAAAGAGCAATATGTAACTAGCCATGAACTCTCAGTTCTAATTTATTTTTTCAATTCATTCAACAGTATTTAATCCAACTTATTAAAATAATAAAATTTACCAAAAGACATTTCATATAAATAAAAAAATTTAAATTTGTGAATATCTCTATAATAAATTTCGTGAAAATAACATTTTTTGTTATAAATTTTATTCTCAGAAAGTTAATTATAATTATAATTAAGGGAATTAAAGGGCCCCCGGCATAAATAAGATAGGCTGTGACGTCAATGATATTGCTGTGACGCACTTATCTGACACACACAAACCTACCAGCCGAATAGGGATATTTAAACACGTGGCACCCCGCCACTCACATTCTGAGCAGAAGCCCCCGGCTTCACCATCCAAAAAAACCTGAAAGGAGAAAAAAAAATCCGGTAGCTTCGGACCGGGAGCAAGTCGCTGCTCCTTAGCGTCTGGCTTCGCTGTCCAACTGCATGACTGAGTGTTTGCCCATAGATCTCGTCCCTCCACGCCTAACAGGATTAGGAGGGTGAGTGGGAGACCACTCACCTTTGATTATCTCTCCAGTGAGCAGCTCACCACCTTCCCCAGGGCTTCGGCTGCCATTATCCCTTGCCTCTTTTAAGCACTCACCCACCAGCCAATGGATTACCAAACTAGAAAGCCTTCAGGGAAAGGGCGACCGGTGCCTAGTGCCGGTCGTGTGCGTCCTGAATTTTAACTTTCTAATTTAATACTTTTCTCAGAAAGTTAATTCAAAGATATTAAAATTAATTTTTCATTTGAAATACCTCCCCATAATAAGTAATTATATTTAATTTATTTATAAGACTTTAGAGTTTTAGCCAATCTATTTTATTTATAAAGCTCGGTTAAAATTAAGGGAATTCGTTCTTGACTAACCAAAACTAAAAAGAGGCTCTGACTTATTATCAAAACGTTAATTAATTACGAAGCCAACAGCAGTTCAATAAAAGTACAGCTAAATAAAACCCAAACATCAGTGGCATTTCAGGATTGGGTGGCTTCGGAGATATGACTGGCCAGGCTAGTGGCTACTAAGCTCCGCAGATATTCCAGTTTAAGGACTACAATCATGTTATCATCTCAATCAAGGAAATAATTTATATTAAGCTTGCACTGATGACTAGACAGACCAAAATATATTTAAATTTGTGTAAGTTACGAGGGAAATATTACTACAGTAAAAGTCACATTGCGGATATCATTAATTAGCACCTATTTATTATCATACCCCAATTTAAAAAAGAAAACCACCTCAGTCTATTCATAACTGACTTTTGATACATTTTCGAGATGGCTGATTATTATCACAGTTACTTTTAAAATTTGAAAGTTATTTATGGAAAAATAAATCAGATTAAATTATTCTGTTTCTTTTATTTATAACATTTTCTTCTTTTATTTTAGTTATTTATAATTTGAAAATATAAAAATTACTAGATTATTGTGAAATTTTAAGACTTTTAAATGGTATGGAATATTTAGTAGCGCATTGAGATACACAGAACGAATTTATTATTTAATCAAAAGAGGCTGTATTTTTATTAAGAGGCCTAACAGGAAAAGCGAACACATACTAGACACTAAGGACAAGACCAAGTAAGCTGATGTAAAGCGAGAAAAGGCAAGACTAAAGGAAGAATTCAATCAGTTCAAAATTAAATATAAACTACAAGACTAACTCATCAAGCAAAAAAAGAGCGATAACGAGACTACACTTATTTAAATAGGAAATTAATACCTTATTTCATTTACTCTCACTAATTTAATATATAATTTTGCGAAATACAAATTTCTTTTATCATTTAACTCGGAAGGTTTTAATTAAATCAAGAGCAAAAGTTTTCAAAAATATAAATAGAAAACTGAAGAGTCAATTCTGAATATAGATTTTATATAATTAAACTAAGAATAGCTTTTTATTTTGTATACTTAAACTAATCTTATTTATATTTTAATGTAGACTGTGAGAGTTTTTCCTCCAGATCTGCTTGAGTAACTTATTATTTTAAACAAAGAGCCAGGAGTAAGTTATCATGATTGGTTTAATTTATCTGCGTAGTAGGTTAGTCAAAGCTTCCCTAGGTTAGCTCATGCATGGACTTCACTTAAGGCTGCATTTAAAACTTGCCAGGTAATTTTTGATTAGTTGAAATGAGAATTTTATGAGAATGTTTTGGACTATAATTATGGTGGATTAAGAGTGATGATTTATTCTGCTAATTTAGATAATGGACACAAGCATCAGCATCCACACATCAAACACATCTCTCCTCCAATCTTCTAAAGAAACAAAGGAATAGACTTGGTCGGCATTCGATTACACTAAGCGCCCATTCCTAGAAAGAGTAGGATGGATGTCAACTCGTCCTTGGAGGATCTTTCAGATTCTGATCAAGAATAAACAAATATTTTATAAAAGCATTTTTAAGATGAGGATCTCAGTGGCAGGAATTTCTAGAAAAACTATTTTGAGGCCAAGCCTTCCAAATTCTAGCAAAACCAAGCCTCTGACACTTAGATGAAAGTTTTTGTAAATAAGTAGTGATACTTGAGGACGAAGATGTTATTCAGCTGGATGATGGAAGAGTCAGTATGGACATTCACATGAGCGAAGAAGACTCAATCAAAAAAAGAGCTACTCATATGCAAAATTATATTTTATTCTTAAAAATTTTAAAAAATTAAATTTGCGATTGAGACTATCTCGCACATGAGTTCCAACAATACCTCGAGCAAAAATGGGTGAATCTTTCTCCAGCCACAGCAATAAATCCATCAATAACTGTTCACAAATTCAAAATAAGACTCCACGAGGCCTTTCAAGGAAAAAACGAAAACAATTAGATGGGAAACGAACAAAATCTCAGAAAATTACTAGAGAGGCTCGACAAAATGATTGAACACATAAAGTCTAAAGAAACTACAGACTTTCCATTAAGTATAAATCCTGGAAACAAATACCAGGTAACATGGGACTCACTAATCAAAGAACCCATTTCCCGAGTTAGCGCCCTGCAATGATCATCTCAGAAGATAGAACCCCGTTGATGAATACCAATTCAAAACGAAGAACAATCGTTCTTTTTGGGTGCAATATGGGAAATAGCCATAGTGACCAAAATCAGCCTAAAAATTTCCCCGAAAGAGACAAAATCTAAACCATCAGAGAGGGTGACCCATCGTACAATCTAATCCAAAGGACTACCAGTTCTCAAACCACTTTCCCATAACCAAGGAAATCTAAACTAAACGGAATAGAGAGTGGATCAGAAAAGAGCAAAACAACAACCTCCTCCATAGAAGGAAGCCTAACGCCTCCATTATCAAATAGGACATCCCCACATAGGTAGTACCCCCCCCTAGGTAATAACAAAAAACACGACAAAATCAAAATCTTATTAAAGTGGATCCACTTAAAAAAAATTAAAATATTTAAAGTCAGAAATTAAGGATCCAAACCTAAGGGACTTAATAATAATTTAAAATTTAAAACCTATCTAATAACCCCACAGGAAAACCCAAAGGAAAATGGACATCAAGATGAATGAACCCCCAAGGGGCAAAGCCATGGCAAGAAGTGACTGGGACAGATACCTAGTCCAAGTTGAAGATGTAATCCATGTAGAGTTCAAGTTTGGTAACTCTCAAACCTATGAGATGCAACACACAGGGTGGAACGATGAACAGACTCTGGTTAATATTTGCAACAAAGCAAAACAAACGATCGACATTTGGGACGACAAAACCCTTTAAAGGAAAATTCTTCAGAAAGACGACCACAACATGACCATTTAAGCCTCGCTTAGAATAGCGGACGGCTTCGGATTCAGAATCCTCCAGCTTATCAACAAGGACCTTTTCAAATTTTTCTCATAAGCGGCCCAAGCTGGATCACTAAAATACAGAACAAGAATCTAATCAAACAAATTCCCAACAAGGTTGGGGAAACCAGAGACGGTACATCCCAGTGTCAAACAAACCAAAGAAATAGGGAAAAAAAAACACAGGGAAAAAGACCCAGAAACCAAGGAATGAGTTCAAATCTCGCAGACCCAGAACATTTGGGAAACAGAAGAAAACTACAGAAAGTAAGTTTGATTAGTTTTTCTTAAATTTCAAGGGGGTGGCTGATTTCCCAAGTTTTAAAATATAACACGCAAGACCTAGTGTCTAAAAAGCGTTGTTATTATTATTATTATTATATGCAAAATTATTATACTAAAAATAAGGAGGAGGATTTAGAGTATAAGAGAGAAGCCATGCGAAGGGACTTCTCTCCAAACATGATATAGGTATAGATGGAGAGTAAACTTAATCTTGGAGAGATACATAACTTTCAAAATTATCAGACCAACCTGGCCCTCAAAAAGTATGAATCATCTGGTGTTTCAAAGATTCTGTTCGAACCTCAATCAGATGTAGTCTTTTATTTATGCTTTCAACTTCAATCGTCAGATCACAAATCAAAAATTCATTATCAGTATTTTCTAATTGAAGAGAAATAATACTGCCCTCTTGAAACATCATCAGTAGCATAGTGGCAAATCTGGGCTGTTCAGATTATCAGTAAATTTCAATGAGGACTCTGACTCATCCGGAAGACTTTTATTTTAAGCTCTCTGAGCAAAGAAATGAAAAGGAAGAAAGAATTAGAAGAAGATGAGGATTCAGAGGAGAAAAAACTTCCGCGAGAGTTCAACAAAGGTTATCAAATTGGTAACAATAGCACCACTAATCACGTTCTCGCACGAAAATATTTCCATTTTTAAAATAGGCGCCCATCAATTTTTAGTAATATAATAACGCTTTTAATACAGTGCTCGTGCAACAACCAATCAATATAGTTAACAAAAAAGCAAATCCCCTGTTAACATAGAGAGAGATATTTATATTCTTAAACACCAAAACGAAAGGTGATTAATCCACTCACTGGTACAAACTAGCTGCAGCTCATGAGTTTGCAGATTCACTAACTTCAATCGCTAGAATAGTCCTAGAATCCTCAATTTAGAAACAATACTGGGGAGAACTGCAATTCTAATGGCCTAAGGAAAATCAGTTACGATAGAGGACTATAGGCAAGGAGGTCACCTCTTGAAGAAGAAGCCAGCGAAGAATATTTGGATAGCTATAGTCCGTTTAATATCATTAGAAAAATTCAAAGAGAAGAGGCCCTGCTTGGACGAGGAAGTCAGGGGAACAATGAAAGTGGCAATGTAAGCATGAAGAATTACAGGGAAAGCTTTGAAAGCAAGCAGATCGAAGGATTTAGAATTAATTAACTTGATAATCAGATCAATCAAATGCAATTTTCTTTATAATTACACGCCAATAATCTTTCAGAACCAAATTAGTCCCTAACATTTAAAAAAATTTAAATTAAAATTATTTTATATTTAAAATAAATCCTCTAAATAATCTTTTATTAATTTTAGTTGAGAAGATTGAGATATTTTAGCTAAAAGTTAAGTGGTTCATTAAAATTTATTGCAATAATATTGTTATATTTATTTGTTGAGATAAAACTATACATTAAAGAATATAAACCATTTCCTAATTTTAATAAATTGCTCATAATAATATTTAATACCCTACTTTAAACATAGGTAAATTAGTTTGTTTGAATTCAAATAGAATGTTTTTAATTCTTTTAAAGATAAATTATGCTTCTTAGTTAATAAATTTCTATTTTTTTTCTATGTAACAATTTTAAGCAAAAATATTCTATTTCTGCTTTATTATGTAGCTCAAATGACTTAATTGATTATGCATTTACAACATTTTTTTCTTAAAATAATGGTATGTTATCGAATAGTATGTTTTACTAATTAAGTAGTTTATGATTTTGAAAGAAATAATATTTAAGAGAGACAATTTGAATCCAAGAGAATAATGCTTGCTACCGTACAGACAATATGAGCTAAATGAAGTTGAAGAAATCAAATCAAGTGCTTATGAAAGCAGCAGGATAGAAATCAGCTCAACAAATTAACAAATTAATCTTTTTAATTTAATAATTAAAGCAAATATACTATTTTTGCTTGGACTAAGATGTTCTCTCAAAATCCATTACTGTCAATTAAAAGAATTTAAAATAAATCGTATTTAACTTTCTCTTTTAAGATAAAGAGTCAAAATTCGGCTAAAATAAAAAATTATGTAACAAGTAATTGATAGTACTTTTAATTATTTCTTTAAATTAGATTTATAAATTTACAGATTTTTTAGGTACAAGCACTTTGAAAAGATGCTCTCATAAAGTTAGGGTGGAGTTTTCTACATTTTTCAGATCTTAATGTTTTAAAAGTCTGTCTTGTCGTACTTTTATTTTAAGAAAAGATGTCGAAATCATTGTAGTTTTATTTTCTCTAGAACTGGAAGTCGGATGAAGGAGAGATTAAAAATGAAAATCTTATCAAAATCTTTTTTACAAATAAATTTCCTTCACCATTAATTTATATAGCAGCTAAATTAAGACAAGAGAATTGTATTTAAAAATTAAACCTATAATTATAATTTATATTTCCAATTCTCATTTTTAACATTTAAAACCCAACAGTAAGTTAAAATAATTAAAAGTTTAGTAAATAATCAATTGATGAAACTTAAAATCTTAATTCTATTCTCCTGTAACATGACCAAGAAATAAACTAAAGTTTCGGTTCAAATATTCATTAGTCTCTGATTATTTATAGCATTCCAACTAGCTTTAAAATAAATAAATGCTGACTTTTGGGGTTAATGATTTTAACTTAAACTACTTATAAGAATATTCTAACAATTATCTATTCACCATTTTATTTTTCTTGTAACCATTAAAAATAAATTTAATGAAATGTAAAAAATTAAAAAATGAACCCTCCTCCTTTATGACTTTGAATTTGGGTGCACCGCCTAAGGTCTCCTAGGCAAAGAATGTGAGTTTATTCTTAATTAATATTAAATTATAATTTAAGAATAAAATAATTCCGTTTTAATGTTCTAAAAGGTTAAAAATATAATCACAAAAAAGTCATCATTTAGACTTTTACAGAATTTCCAAAACTTTTTATTTATAATTTTTCTTTACCTTTATTTCTAATGCCATTCCATTCCATCAATCAACAAGTTTTATAAAACAAAATAAAATATAAAGCTTTTTTATTTTAAAAAGACAATTGAAGACTAATGATTTTTATTACAAATATTAAAATTATCAATCAAATTTTTTATTTTACACTTTGAAAATATAAACTTTATATAGAGTTATTAAAATATCATTTGTATTTTTAATAGAAGATATTATTTTCTCTTAGTCAACCTGAAAGTGAACATAAAATCTATAAATATTTGCCTCATATTGATTATAAATAAATGTTGAAAATCCTTCAATAATTTTTTTGTTAATTGATAGTGATTCTTAATTTCTCTGATGGAATTTTCTTCAAATACTAAATCACTTTCTTCAAACAGAGTAGAGTCCATATTTGCATAGTTTGTGTTAACCTTGTTGCACTAATCTTTTATTTATACTTAAACATCTCCGCTTGACACTCCCAAAAAGATATACACATTATTATAAAATGCTTTATCAAGAGTATAAGAATTAGAATTCTTAGGATTTTCATTATTATAACTTAAAGATTTATAATTACACAAATATAAAAAGATATTTATAATCTAAGAAATTATGTTTATGTGAATAGACAGGAGATTAAATTTAAACTTGAGATAATTCCTTGAGTAAAAAATGATATTTATTACATAATTTTATTATACAGACAATTATCAACTCATTAATTGCTTTGCTTATGATAAAATGCTTCATATTCATAATTCTTCCTCATACATTAACTTATTTTTAGAAGTATATTAAATTCGATATTTTGTTTAAGGAAAATTTAAGGATTGCAAGTTAGGGGCTATAAAATTTGAATGCATATATTTTGTATTTTTTAGATTTCAATATATTATAGAATTTAATATTTTGATGTGAACTCTATAGTTTCTTTCAACTACGATTTTATTTGAATATTATACCTATCATCATCATATTTTATCTAAATTGTATCACTTTTACTTCTAAGTTGATGACACCCCAGCATAATTTTCAAGGATATAAAGTTCAATGAATTATTTTGTATACTATTTTAAAATTACGTTTGATCTAGCGAATTTTATTTTTACTTTACTGTTCTTTTTGCTCATTACCTTATTGATATGATTTTCGCTTTTGTCTTTTAAGTATCATGCCATTTGAGAAAAATGTCGATCTGGGGTGATCTAGAGTTCATTGAATAGCCCTTTCAAATAAGAGGACTTTTCCTATGGATGACTCTCTTTCTGATTTTTTTTATGGAGGTAACTGGACTTTAATATGGCAGGTGGTTATTATTAATAAATCAAACTTCCTAAATTCAATGAACCTTAGAAAACCCCAGATCGACATTTTTTCTAAAATGTTATGAGACTCAAGAGAAAATCATATCAATAAAAATAATGAGCATTAACAGCAGTAAAGTAAAAATATAAAATTCGCTAAATCAAGCATACAAATAAATTGCATACAGCCCTTATTCTTTTTAATCAATTTAAAATATTATTGTACAATCCAATAAATTCTCATCTATATCTTAAATCAAAAAGTAGTGGCCTCATAAATATTTTATTAAAAAATATTTAATTTTTATTTAATATTTCATTATTAATTTGCTTATTTTACGTTTTTTGGAGGTAATCTTTTATTTTTATCTTAACTAAAAAACTAAATTGCTTAAAATATAGTTATTATATTAATGTGTGAATATTTTTTACTTATAAATTATAGAAAATTTTATTATTGTTTTGAAAGATGTTCTTTTTAAGCATTAGAATTCTGTTTGACTACTTATGTTCCGGAAGTCTAAACACTTTTCTAGTGGTCAAGGAAAATAGAATCAAATTCGGATCCTCAACTTTAATTAAAAATAGTTCCAAGTACATTCAAAATAAAAGCGATAATTTTCTTTAGTAAAGTTAATTTTTTTAATTTAAGAATAATTATTTTAATTAGATTCTTAATAAACTTGCTAGGAAGCTTAACATAAATATGCTTTTTTGGATTTGAGATTGTTAACAACTGCCCCGAATACATGTTCTTAATCTGATCTGATCAAAATGAGGATGCTTCCTTTACCTTAGCAGCAATTATGAAAGCTCAAAGAGTTATAATCGTGATGGTGTCCGTTGTAAAGAGACTTAAAATTCTTGCACTTTGTAAGGAATGATAAAATTTTAAGTTATAGAAAAAAATTTTAGTAATTCATCATTAGATCATTGAGTAATTAGACATTTATGACTAGGATATAATTATTATTCTAAATGCAAGAAACCATAGTCTTAATCATAAATAATATGTTTACAATACTTCTTAACTTAATTTGACAGCTTTTTATCAAAATTATAATAAGAAACAAGTCAACTATAACTGCATTCATATTAATGTTTTGAGATTGATTAATTGATTCGCAAACTATAATTATGAAGTTAAGAGAACGCATCTATATTTGCTCAAGCAAGCAATTTTATAGTTGAAAATAAGTAAAAAGCTTAAGCATCTCGAAAAATTTAGACAATGCTTTGCAGTATAAATTTATCAGAATTTGTAGCAGATAGTTATGTTTCTCATTTATAACGGCTAAATTCAAATGAAAGGGTTTAATTAAATTTACCTTACTTAATATCTATCTTCCTTTTAAATTGGATAATTTTTGTTTTAATTTTAATAAAAAAAATATTCTCAAATGCTTTTTACACAATTCCATGAATCTTGAGGAATAATTTTAATGATGTAAAAGCATTTATTTTCTAAATATTTAGTATAATAAGTTTATAAATTGAAGATTTTGTAATTTAATTTTTATAATAAATAATTAAATTACTATAGGGCTTATGCAGCTTAAAATAGTAGCACTGCTTAGCATTGAATCCATACTTGTCTTTCACAATTGGTGCAAGTTAAAATAAAAGTTCATTTACTTATGACTTAAACTCATAATATAGCTGATAATTTAATGAAAAAGATAATTAAATTATATATTAAATTAAAATGGAATAAATGAGTCGCAGTTAAAGCATATCAGATTTGAATAATTATTACACCATTCGATTCAGCATGTAATTTTAAGATCTTTCTATCCTTGAAACTTTTGCAAGGAAGTGCTTAGTACAGAGTTATAAATGACATAAGTGATGAAGAATTCAAGATTAAAGTTAATGAAGAATGAGTGAATCATTTCTCGTGTTGAGGTGTACTATTAAGAAGGTAAAATAAAAAACTCATATTAACTTTTGATAGGCTATCGTACAAGCTGCATATCAGTGGTTATATCTTTATATTTAACTGCCTCTATGTTGCAGTCCCTTTTTATTAATTTAACTAATCATCGAATTGAATTAAATCTCAACTATAATAACATATTATTTTAAATAAATTAATAGAAAATTTTAAATAATTTAATCTTAAAAAATTAAACTACATAATATTCTATATATTTATCTTGGAGTTTCTTGAATTGATTAAAATTTTATTTTGCCTTATTATTGTAAAGAATGAATTATAGAGTCATCTTATTTCTAGTGGTGTATTTTTGAATAATTATCTTATACAATTTTAATTAAAAAATATATAAGTGAATGTAAATTATTCTTCGGAAAGTTTGGTTATGAAGATTTTAAACTGGCAATTTAAAAATAACTAGACTTTCAAATTGCTCAAATCAGGCGAAAGATGGCAGAAGCAGAGAAGAGACCTTTAAAAATACCTTTATCAAAATTGCTATAGCAAAAAGCAGATTACCATTAAAATAACAAATTTTAAATTTCTTATTGGGAGGGATTAATCAGTTAAAGAGTAATTGGTAACTCAATATTTTAATCTGAAGTTGAAAGATAAAGCCTTTTAGAATACCTCTTAGATAAAATTCTTATCTTCTTTCTATTTATTGAAATTATGGAAGATATATGGCGATGTCCAAGATTTCAGGTGAATATTTTGAGATTCTGTAATTTAAATAAAAAGCTTGGGTCGAATAAATAAGTTAGTTTTGTTTAAAAAATATGCCCAAATTATTACTGCATCACTTGGTAAAAATAATTAAATGGAGCTTAATGATAATTTTTGAAGATCTGAAAGGGTCCTGTTATACAAATTAAATATAATAAATCATAAACTTGCTGATTTTTTAATTCCAAAAGTTGAAATATAAAATATATCAAAAATTAAAAAGCCGGAATTTCTAGAGAGCCATAATTTTTAAGCTTATTAAATATATAAGAAAATTTAGCAGACTAAAAACAAAAAGAATCTTTTGACTTTTATATTCGTTGCAACAATTAATAACATGATGATTCGCATGATGATTGGGATAAAAGATTAACCTAATTATATTTTGAGTTAATTATTTTAGAGTTTAACTGAGAAAGTATCTCTGGAATCAGCACTATCGCTGAGAGACTTGTTTTTAAATTTATTCTCTTCCTTTTACTACTTTTTCTGTCCAGCTTTGACTATTTATAAAGCAGGATCATTGTGTTATTATTTTACATTTCCAGATTTTTAAGGATTAGTTTACTGAACTTGAGATAGTATTTGGTTTTAAGTATGAAGTTATTGCTACTATGAATTTTGTGGTTGATGGAGAGTTGAGTTTTTTGCTTGGGGTTATTGCTATTGTGGATTTTGAACTTGAGATAGTATTTAGTTTTAAGACTGAGATTACTACTTTAATTGATTTTGACCTTGAGGGAGAGATTAATGATACTGTGGCAATACATGGTTATAAGGTTGAGCTAACATCGCATTAGGTACTTGCTGTAGTATCGGATTTTAAATATATTGCATTGGAGGGGGATTATATATGCTTTCAATTATTAAATATTTTATTTTCAAATATACATTATATTAAATTTATATATTTTATTGACTAAAAGCCACAATTTTATTTAATTATAAAAAAACTATTCTAAACTATTTATATTTTTCATTTGGTAAAAAAGGTATGAAATAATATGATTAAGATTTTTAAGTTTACTCTATCATAATCAGGAAATCCATGGCCATATAAATTGTCTCCTATTCTTTTTTATAATTAAAACTATTTATATTAATTATTTTAGGAGTGTAAGCCAGAAATATGCAACATTATTTATATTTAATTTTAGATGAATTAATAAACATTAAATTATAATAAAGAGAAAAAATATAATGAAAGTAATTTAAGTAATTTAATGGAAAATAGAATTAATTTAAAATAATAAAACGGCAAAAGTTGTAAGCAAGTGCCGTTAACAATAACAGCTATTTCCCTATAAAAATGAATTCATAAGCATTAATTTTTAAATGTTATAATTTTTTATCTATTCAAAAAGTATTATTTGTGTGCTTAAAAACAGTAAAATATAAATTCTAAATTAATGAAGGGAAATGTAGCACTCTGTCACTTTACACAATTCAGCTATATTTTTTAATTCTTAGTTCTCCAAATTAATTTTTCATTTAAAATTATAGAAATTAACTAAATATATCAATAGTATTCAATTTCCAAGCTATAATAATTTAATTAAATTATTATTTAATAAATTACACGGAAAAATTTAAAATTATAAACGCTTACTGTTGCTACATTTATTTCTACTGATAGATATTTAATTTTAATTAAGATAATTAAATTATTAAATTTTTAGTAATATTCAATTTATTAAATTTCAAAGTTAATTAATAACGATTATAAAAAATTAATTTGGGATTAATTTAAAAATCCAAGACTAACTTTATCTTCTTAACTAAATCAATGCAAAACTAGAAATATTGGTGTTGAAAACCTCAAGCTATATAAGATTAAATTCTCTTTTTATAAAATGTATTTTAAGTAGTCCCTTATAATATTTTGTCCCTATAATTTAAATTTCTGTCTAGATATTTCTCGCATGTTATTATTAAAATAATTTGAGAGCTAATAAAATGAATATAAGGCCTATTTTAAATATTCATCATGAAGATGACAAGTACTCTATGAATTCCAATATTTTTTAATTTAACTAATGAGCTAACAATGCATAAAATTGTGTGTGTGTTCTATACTTGAAAAAATAATTATCATTTTTTATACTAAATATTATTATATGAAATCATTAATTTTTAATTTTTATTATGATATTTTATTGCATTAATTCATTAATTTGACCTTTTGTAAAAAAAATTTACATTATTTCTAAATTATGAGCGCAAATTATAGACTGGTTGCTGTTTAATCTATTATTAAATAGGCTAAAATATTAGCATATTTATATGGAATTTAACTAAAATATAAAAAGACTATTTTAATAAATAAAAAAGAGGAATTCTTAGATGATCAAATAGATTATTTATTTTTAAATCTTATATTTTATGCTTTTATAGGTAAGAATTTGATGGAAAATAGAAGGTTCATAAAAAGGAAATTAACAAGAAACAAAACAGTGGCAGCTGACTTTGCTGGCTTAAGCTCTTTGTGGATAACATCGGCTGAGTGAAAGAGTTATGGTAACGTTTAAATATTAAAATTATTATATTAGAGGTTCGAACTAATTAAAAAGATATTGAAAGCCGAACAACCTTTTATAATATATTTCAATTTCCTGAAAAAATTTAATTGTATTAATATAAAAACATTGATTAAATACTGGATTTGAAATAATTTCATCTGAAGCTAGAGAGTATCTAAAAATTTAGGGAACTTTTACATTAATCTCTTTGAGATATCGATCTCAGTAATGTTTGAATTTCCTAAAATAATTTAATTGGGAAAATTGATTTCATTTACAATAGATAAATACTCAGGAAATATTTTTGTATCAATTAAAAATAAATGACTTGAAATATGCTGAAAAGATCTAAACTAGAACTTTTTTCTGCTTTTCGTCTTGAATTAGAATCTAGTTGTTATATAAGGTATAAATTAATGAGCAAGATATGAATTTTGTGATTTTTTCCTTCAGCTACAATTATTATTCTTAAATGATAATGTTCTATCATAACTTCGTTTATTATACCTCCATTTAGATCAACTTGCATATAAGATCCCCCTCTCTAAGTATCTTATCAAAATTTTAAACGGCTAGAGTATATAAGAAGATGAGAATAGCAATTAAGAAAGCTTATTTTGCAAAAATAAAATTAGTGAATTGAATCGTGTGTTATAGAAATAAGAATAATATTATCCAAAAGCTAAAAAAATAATCTAGAAGAACATTTTCAACTTTAAAGAAAAGGTGAGCGTTGAGATATAATATTATTAAATAGCAAAAGATAAGGTTTTAATTAAATAATGACACCCCATTAATTTATCACAGATCTCTACAGTGTAATCCAATTAAATATTAGTCTTTAATTTTATCACTAAACATTATATTAATAACTAATCAATATTAGTTTTAATCTCTATTAGCCAATCATAGATCTTTAATTATTAAAGAATCAATTACATCTCTATTTAAGAGTAGGGGTTTTAACTTATTTCTACAACCCACCATCAAATTCACTAATTTTATTTTATAATAACTATAGATAAAATGTTTTTGAATACTCCAATTCTTACTTGTAAAAATAATTTTTATAAATTTACTATTTATACTAAAAGAAAAAATTAAATTTTATTTAACTTATATTTGAAAAATGGCTAAGACTAGTTTTACATTTAAGAAACATTCTGTTCAAATATTTTAATGCTAATGTTATTCAGCATTAAGTTACAAAGTGTAATAGGGTCAGGATCCTTTGCCAAATAGACACTTGATATTTATTCGAAGGTTTATGTGAAAACCTTAGCACTCACTTTATAATCCGAATTATTTTTTATTTTCTCTAGAGAGTTGATATTCAATTTAAAATAGTATTTAATTTTCTCCAAATATTAAAAATATACCCAATAAGTAAAATATCAAAATTAATTTAAAATTATAAAAAAATAGCCTCATTTATTAAAGCACTTTTTGAATACTAAAAGGTACAAAATTAATAAAGGGAGGGGGTAAGAAATACTTTATTATAGCTAATTAATAAATAAAAATGAATTGATAGCTTGCTCAACTTGATTTCTCTTATTTTTCAAAGTTTCCAAGTTATCATTGATAAGTTTAAAATAAATTGAGTTGCTTGATCCTTGCTTCATCCATAGTCTCTGTAAATAATTAAATTGCGAGTGAGCCTAGTGTAAGTTTTGGCAAAGTGAGCAAGCCATAGACTATAAATATTTAAATTGCAATACTTGCACTAGGTGCAATTAATGATGACTTCTTAATTCTGATGAGTGTCGCAACAAATTTTCAGAACTGCATTCCTTTCGAACGTATCTTGGATAACTCTCTTAAACTTTTGCATCAATTAAACTTGATCCTCACAGATATTCGTAGATCAATTTTGTTACAACTCATATATCATTGATCATAAACTTTTTAATCTAACAATATAATTATAATTTAAATGAAAATTAAGATTTAAATACAAATTACAAATAAAGAGAAGCAAATATTGATTGATAAAATGAGGCATATATAGATCAGTTTAGCCTTGTTAGATTGCTCTTTTCATTCTAAGATGATTATGTTCTGCGTCATTACGATAGGATGTCTCTACGAAAAGATATTATCCATTTTTCCAGAATTATGTACTACTGGCTAGGAAGCCAGCTTTTACTGTAAGTTGCCACTGTTTTTAGACATTTTTACTGACTTTTAGAGAGGTAGCTTTTCTAGTATATTATCCCTAATTCACAAACCTAATGGCAGGAGCCTCAAACTAGCATTTACTTCCGCATAACATTATAATTTCTGGTAAGAGAATGTACCATGCTTGGCCGATAAGGATCACTAACTTTACCAAGTTTTGGCACAGATGAAAAGAGGTTTGTCCTTCTTCGTCCAGGCGAAACAGAAGCAAAGTCAAAAGTTTTTGAAAAACCGGGGCTTAACAGATTATATTGATGAAACGAATTATAAACCATAAAATTAACCACATTCAAAACTTATGACTGAGAAAAATCTTTATCACACCTTTTACGAATCGGTTTCTAGGATAAAAGTAGTTTAAAATTTAATGCGAATGCTAATTATTTCAACTATAAAACTCAAACTTAAACTATATCTTATTTTAAGATATTATTTTATTTATAAATTTGATTATATGTTTATTAAATTCTCAGCTATAATGCAAAAGTAACTGTTATCTTATTTAATAAACAATAAGAAATATCTTAGGGTGTGATCTATGAGTAAAGACATTTCAAGCAGAAAAAGTCACCACAAGGCAACATGATTTTCTATCTCATCTTTAAATCAAATTTTTCAGAGCAAAGTGCACAGTAAATTTGTAAATCTAATGCACTATTACTGTTAGATTAAATTAAAATATATAGATATTTTAGATATGGACTACATCTTTTAGTATTTATTTCTCTTATTAAAAATTATTAATTTACAATTTATTCTATCTTAAAAAAATTAATTCATTTCCTATCAGAAGTATAAATTCTTCACACATCAATGATTATCTTTTTAATTTTATATTCATTTATTAAAAAAGCATAAAATAATTAAAATTTTAGCAAATTCTATTTATTTAATTCAAAAGTTTTGTTTAAATTTAAATTTTAATCATTATTATGTAGAAAATGTCGCAGAAGATATGAAGTGCACATGCAAAACAGTGGATAGCGGAATCACAGTTTCTGAATACACCTAAAAGAACATACTATACTTTGAGAGCTTGACCTCAGCGGCACAAAAGGCAAAGAGCCCATTCCTCCAGTGCTATTCCTTTTAGCAGGTCGCTCCTCAGCATTTTTAGCGAGAGCCAGTGACTGCAGACCATGCCTTTTGAAAGGTTGGTTCGAGCAGAGGTGGAGGTCTCCTCCCCTCATCAAAGTGAGTATCAGCGCCTTAACCTAGTCTCTGCGAGGAGAGTTAGCAAGAGCTGAATGCAGCTCAAGTGATTTTAGATGAGCCGTTGAGGTGATATCTCGGTCAATGAGTCTTATTTCAGTTATGATTGAGTCATCTTCGTTTCTGACTAGAGAAAGCTTCTTCTCAATCATCTCAAGAAAGGTACCATAACAAGGTAGTAATAATAATCTTAGTTATCATTTTCAATTTATTCTATTCCTTCAATCTTAAATTATAAATCAATGCTTTTGTACTTCAACTTTTATATAACATCATTTAAAAAGTTTTCTATTAAGTTATAAAATTTTGAATGATAAATAGGCACTTTAAAAAAGAATTTAGTTATCAACAGTTACAAAGTACTTTATGTTTTTTCTTTGAAATATGAATAAATTATTACTCTTTCGCTTCCTATATTATTTCAAAATAGTAATTTAAAATGAATATTCTAAAATAATATATGAGAAATCAGCTCTCCATTGATGGTAAGTAATTAGAGGGACTAACTGGAGCCATAATTTAAAGACATATTTTACATTTTATAGAAACACTCTCAATTTTATTATAGAAAAAGAGTACTAGGTTTATAGCTACATAACAAAAGGACTTCGAGCCAGACAACCCACCAAGGATATTTAGAGACCATGTTTAGGAGCTCAATCCCAATTTATAGTTTTCATTCATAAAATAAAGTATCATCAAAGATAACTCGAAAATTAAATTATATAGAAACTGAGAAATTTATGTGTTATTAGTCACTCCATCAAATTTTTTGTTTACACTACAAAACGAATTAAATTAATTAAAAAATCTTTAGATGGATTAAATGCCTTTTTTTATATTTATTCAGTCTACTTTTAATATTTAGAATATTTTCTAATCACTTAAAAATGCTAAATCCTTTACCTCTCCAAATGACACCTTTATAAATTTATATTATAACTAAAGTCTTGATACGATGATAAAATTATATCTTTGCAATAATAAAAAATATTATTTTTTAATAATAAATTATCTTATTTATTTTTTGGTTTTGTATCGATTATAAAGCGTAATTATCTTAATTAACTCCAATTTTTAATGAATTTAATTTGAACTTATTAAGAAGATCTATTTAATAAAAATTTCAGAATTTACTTTTTAAATTTTTGGTATTGAATTATAAAATCTTTTATATTAAAAAAAATTACTTTTTTATGGGCATATTTATAGTGCGAAGAATAAAAGTAAATTTAATTAGTATATATAACTTTTGTATAGCTACTTGCAGTTTTCAAAGCACTTTATAGCAGTCGATGGAACTTACAAATTATTTATATATAGTCGAGATTAAATTAAATTCGGTAATTGGTTAAAATAATAAATGGAGATTTGCAACTTCGAGTCAGTAAAAATCACAGATTTCTCTGCAGCTTTTTCGATAACTTATAAAAATTAATATGATATTCTTCTTTAGTCATCGCCTCGCACCCACTCAGTAGCGAGATATGATGTGCGTATTCATTCTTTTTTTCTTATTCTACATTCTTTTAACTTGAGCTACTTTGGCACTGTACAAAGTGCTCCTAAACAAAATTTGCAAAGATATAAAGCTGTTAAATTCTCTTGTTTTAATTTAATTTTCAACTATTCTATATTTAAACTAACAAGAAAAGTTGGACCCCATCCAATCGTTTTAAACCTGCTATCATTTGCAACTTAAAAAAGACAAAAAAAAATTTTTTATCTTTCACAAGGCAAAATCAAAAGATATAATTTTTTTCATAATATATTTTATTTTCTTAATGAGTTAAAGTAACTTATTTTAATCTTAAAAAGCTTTTTAAATCAGAGGACTATTTATTGGCATAGTTTATTATGTAAAGACTTATAAATTTTTTTAAAAAATTAGATATATAGTTAATTTTAAAGCGATATCTAATTGAAATCACTTTTGAATTGATATTTCCCGCCTTCATTGAAAATAAAGAAAGTATTAAAACAAAAAATAAGCAGTCTTTTTTAGTCCTCGTTCTCAATTGTATTTGCTAATCATAAATTTATTAATTTGTATCTATATGCTTTACTTTGTGCTTCTAAATAATACAAATATGACAAAGTCAAGCTGCTTTTATATAAGTTTTGATTTAGATTCCTACTAAAATGGCTGATTCTAAATAATACAGGAGAAAGAATTAATATAAAGCTAATAAGAGTATATTAAATTTCAGACTAATTATTTATATGCCCTAATTCATAGTTACTAAATATACTTAAGATATTTCTTACTAATTAAAATTATTTTATTAACTTGGACTTCTTGATAGTTCCCATAATTTTCAATAATAGCTCTATGGTCAAAATAAGTTTCATTGGCCATGATGGAGCTAGTTTCATCAGTGTTGCAGAAGTTTTTGATGCTGACAAATTCATTTGGCTATGCTAGGGTTAGGAACTAGTTCTAATTTATTGTAAGAAGCTTGGAGTCTGCTCCTTCTTAAGTAGTCCTAAAAACCTTTTTATCTGTGAGAGAGAACATGAATAAGTCTCTGTCAGCCACTTCAAAATAACAACAACAAACTTATTTACTTGATATTACACAAAGATAAAGAGTTTCAAAATCATTTAAGTTAAATAGCATTAAGAATAAAACTCTCGCTTTGCAATAAAATATGGAAAATTTAATTTAATTTCTTCTCTGTTCTTACTGAAAAATATAAGCTTGATGTAATATTAAGAAAGATGAGTTTAAATTAGTTTTCGCAATAGAAGAAAGAGATGATAAAATGAAGTTCAGTTATTTCTATATAGGGAACAAATTATTATTTTAGAAAAATTAAAGACAAAATTTTAGAAAGTATATTAAGAAATTTATTAAAAATAAATATACATTTGATATAATTTGGGTCTCTTGATAAAATAATTAGGAATGTGGAGGAAAAAATAATTGTAATATTATTAATTGATTTTCTTTTTGAATGTATAATATTTGGCAAATTTTTATTCGATTGGTTTTTTCACTAATTATGTAAGATAAAATCCAACTGTGTGATCGTGCTCAGTTTTTATTAGTATAAGCAAATTTCCTTAGTTTGAGCACATGTCGTGGAATGAAGACGACTTGAAACCATTTTCAGAGCTCTTATATAAGGCTTGTAAATTTCTTCCTCCCACTAGATAACTATGAGAGGAATATATTAAATTCGATAAAAAATTAATAATTTTTATAAAGAGAAAGGTTATAAATATGATTATATTCATTATTCCATAGATTTTAATGCAGAACGTAAGTTTCAATAATAAATGGCATATCTTTAATACAATAAATGGCCCTGTTTTGGAAATGATGCTTTTATTTTAAATTGATTAGAATCACTGAATTTGACAGATTTCTATAAAACGACCATTAGTTTTCTACTTCGACCGCATGCGATAAAGTTCGAGGTGACAAGGTGTGACTACAGCGTGCTTCGGAGCAAGCAGGAGGAATAACTGAGGACAAAAATTTTAGTGTACAGAAAGATGCTACTGAGGTGAGCTGCAAGGCGTACATCGTCTCCCTAGACTAAACGCAATTTAAGCCGTACCATACCACCATAAGGTCAAGGGCTAAGCTTTACTAAAATTAAGTGCTTATCTAGGAAGGGGTTAATCTCAAAACCATAGATGCTCTCGTCAAGATAAGCTCCTACGCATGAGCGTAGAGCTTCTCCCAAAACTAAATAAAAATCACCATAGGGATAATCACTCGGGAGATGAGACTGATTCGGTTACTATATTCACGGGAAAAGCTCTAAGTGTTCCTAAACAACCTCAATAATCATTACTCTCTTTCGGTCGTCCAAGCTTGCTCTGAGTCAGGCATAGAGTCATCTTCAACACCCAGTACTCCTCCTACTTCAAACCCATAAAGGAAATGTTTTCAGAGTGAAAAGCCATTACAATTTGATACTTGTGCGTGAAGACTTTGAGTGAGCAAGGCTTAGCTCATCAATCGAATAGGTGACTTATTCTGTCAATAGAGCAACTGTGCTGCTAATACAAAATAGCATATGGCTTTAGGAGAATGTAAGATAGCGTCATAGAGTTTGAATGATTAGAATTAATTTTAAGCAACTTAAGTTTGAGTATTCTATTTTAAACTTCAAGCCAACATCATCTAAGCGATAGGCGACCTCTGCAATCCCATGTCTGCGTTAAGGGGCTTATTACCACCGATTATTTGCTCACAGCCATCTGGGTGTCTTCATCTGCACGAATTAAAATCAGGGTGCCATTACACTCCCATGCTTAAAGAAGCCTCTTTTTGAGAATCAACGAAAGAATCATTTGATGGAAGCTTAGCACGATGCTGGATAACTTTGCATAGTCAAGTAGTCTCTTCTTGAAGTAACTTCTGAAGTAATAGTGAAACTCAAAGCACCATTTGAAATCAATAATTAGTCAGTCAAACTTGCGAAAAAATGCTGAGAGCATAATAAGAGTGTTCCATGATTTCAAGGTCATCACCAATCTCAGGCAAAAACGATTACAAAGGTCTCGACGAGATCAGACAGGTCTACATCTAGCTAATAAGAATATAAATCACATTCTGAGAGGATTTGCCTATAGCTTCGCAAGGTTTACAAAGCCCTGTCTTGTGCAGGATGCACATCCAGGCGCTAAGCATCATACTCAGTATAGTTTAAGCAGTACACTAGGAAGGAGTGACAATGTTTCAGACCTTCCTACTTTGGCATCGTTAAAAAGACCCCGCCATAGGTCTTCCTGAGCAATTTACCACGCAAGAATTACTTGCTAAGATAGCTTGGACTAGTGGCTGCCACCGATTCCTTGAAGTAGACATCATGAAGAAGCTGATATGCAGGAAGCGAAGGCCTCGTTTGACATCTACTACATGAGCCTCATTGCCTACAGCTGCTTCCTCAAGACATTCTACTCTCATTCAAGACAAAAAGTAGCTAAGTTCATACAGCATTGCGGCTATATTACATAGCTTCGGGTTACACAACAAAACAGAGGTGGCTCAATACGACCATATTAAATTCAAAGATTGAAGTTTTACTTTTAAAAGCTTGCAAAAGAAGCAATTATTAAAAAGATATGATAGATTATCTTCGATAATTAAGTTTTATCTCGATATTTTGCTCTTGATTATGATTACTCTCATTACTTATCAAAATTGGAAGAATATGAGTCCAGAAATATAAATATTTCTATAAGAAATAGTTTTAATAAAAAATTTGTTTATTCTTAAAACATTAAGATCCATAATTTTTAAATGTGAGCTTTTATAGAAATTATTTTTATGTTTTTTGTTTTAATAATTTTTACCATTAATTATAATGAATAGTAAATATAATTTATTCATAGAAAAAAATAAAAATTATAAAATATTTAAGAGATTTTAATCTTCTTATTACTTCTAATTTCAATAGAATTTAAATATTAAATAAGCAATATTTTAAATCAATTTAATTATATTGATAATAACTCCTCTGAATTCATTCAAGATAGGATCTTATTTTAAGATAAAATTATGATTAATCATAAGTATAGTAAAAATAATTCAGAGGGATTTTCAGTTGTATAAATGATGGGATATTGAAGCCTTTTTAATATTAATTGCTGCTATTTTGTAATTAAAATAGTGAATTGATTGGCTGATCTTTTATAATGAGAGAAGTTATTAAATATACCTGCAGGCATTAATAGATTGCGACTTAGTCTGACATAGAGCATCAGATCATCGCAAGCCGATCTTATATGCCATAAATTTATGAAGCTTGATAGACATTTATCATGTTTTCAAAACCTCATTGACTGAGGGTGTAACTTTTCAAACATTCGGTTCCCTCGAATGAACTCTTTCACATTCCCACTGATTAACTTTGTTGGTAGATTACTTGGAGTCAATCAATTTCTTTTCATAAGATAAATTAATATATTAATAACAATCTTGAGGTATATTTGGTATAGTTGATGACACTTCTGATTGAGATCCCCAACTTGTATTGGGCACGAAACTTAAATCATTGAGGAAAGCTTGCATCATTCCGCTTCCAACCTTATAATATTTTTATAAATTTTATTTTGCTCTTCATTATTTTGATTTGGAGCCTATTTATTTTCCTCTTTATCTTGATCTTCAGATTTCTGAGGTTTAGGTTTCTTTGCTTTATTAGCGTTCTTTTGCTTTAATTTATAAATATAAAATTCCTATTTCACAAAGCAAATCTAATAAGTATTTTGAATTTAGTTTTAAAAATCTTTTTATAAATAATTCACCAAAAAGAATATTTTTGCAAATAATTATTGCTTCTTAACAAGCAAAAGTTTGCTCAAGCTAGGATCTATAAATTTATGAATCTTCTCTAGCAAACCAAAGGTTTTTAAGATTTTGGTTCCTGAAAGAAACAATGACTTGTCAGCTTGAATAGATTGCAGTTATTCTATCACTTTTTGCATATCTTGTATTCTTTTAGTTAGAATCTAGATGTTAGGTTCAACCAAACTCTTTAGTGTAGAAGTATCAAACTTCTCTAATTTAAAACACATAAATTTCTGCTGATGCGCTTGATGATTTTACTTGCAAATGCCACAACTAAAGCAATTGACACAAAATAAATTGCATTCAGTACAAAAATCTGTTGCATCATCATTAGGCTCATGACCTTCACACAAGACTGCTTGTTTTCCAAACTTGCTGAATTTATCGAGTACATTTTGTCTAAACCTTGCTGCTACCTTAGTTGTATCATCACAGACGCAGCATTTGTATTTATCCTACATTATTTATTTTAAAGATAAAATAAATCCTGATCCTTCAGTAATTTGTAAGCACATTTTAGGCAAAAGGAATCTCCGCAAGGAAGTTCTTATTCTCTTCTTTCACCCATGTCGTATTCTCTCTTACAAATTTTGCATATTGTGCTTTAGTCAACTTCTTGATAATTGAAAATTTGTTGCTATTAGTTATCTGAACTCATCATTTTATCTTAAGTTTAATTAATATATATTATTATAAACTCTAAAATCACCACAATTTATAAGTAGGAATAAATAAATCCTATATTTATTTTAAAGATATTGTTAATATTTTATAGATTTTATATGATATTTATGTTTAAGAGCCACTACGATAGAATGAATCTTTTGTGTATGAAGAGGATGATGAATCTGAGATTAAAATAAGGACCTTAAAACTTGGTTATTCCATTAAAAACTCAAACCTAATGTCAAAAGAACCAGAGAGCTCAAAACAAGATAGCGTAGAACAAAACTAGCACAACGAATTCCAGGATTTTTAAATTGTGAACTACATCGATAATCAAGCTGTGTAGGTAGATTAAAATTTACACTCATAAAATAATCTGAGATTAAAAAAGGACTTGCTCAAGTTAGGGGAAATGAGTCACCAACTATTGGAATAGAATTCATTACAAAATTATCATGCTGACTTTGCTAAAAATCATTAGTAGCAATTTGCCCAGTCTTTAAACAATAGTGATCAAAAAAAGAGACACAAATAAACTCCTTCCTATCAGCTAATTAATGCCTCTTACTTGTAAATCAATAGAATTCTTAATTATTTATATATAGAGAAGAAATTATCGGCAAGATATTATGGTATTATCTTAATTAGTTTCTCTTTAAAATATTTTATTTAACAATTTGTTAAGAGTTATTGAGCAGATAATTTTTGCTTGATTTTATATAAGATAATTTATGTTTTAAGGCAATATTGAGGCTATAAAATAATTATCAGGTAATACTTTTTATTATGTGAGTTCTGATATTTCTCATATGATTTTATTAAAATAATTTACTATTTTTAAAAGAATGCGTAAATCTGATAATGATTCTGATGACTCTCTTGACTCATAGTAAGAGAGAGTTTTTGAAACTAATCTTGATCATTTAAACAAGTAATAGTAAGCAAGAGACTTGTCTATTGGCTAAAGAAAGGAGAGCAGAGATAGTTTGAATTAGCGATAAGAAGTTAAATAGTCAAAAAGAAACACAATCGATTACAAAAGCAAGTCTGATGTTATCAAAAGAGAAAGCATGGACAACAAAAACACCGTCATTTTATTTTCAGATTAGACCAGCCAGAAAATGTCTCCAAAATTAGATAGAGAGAGTCAAGAAAACAATTCGCAAGATCTGCTACTTCATCCTTCAAAGAGTAGAAACAAATTCCAGAGGACAGCAAACAAGGAAACAATTGCTCCATATTTTGAAACTGTAAATACCCACTAGTCAATACAAAATATTCAGCACTCTCACAATATAAGAGTTTGCTTGAATTATAATAAGATGATTTTAAATGGATAAAAGCATGAACACATAATATAATTTAAATTTATTGGAAATCAAGATTCTTAAAAATATTATAAAAGAACCACATTTCATAATATGTAGATTAACAGAATCTAAAGTATTTCATTTTAAAATATTTTTCTTATTACGATAAGATTAAAAGAAGAAAAGTAATGGATAAATTAGTTGTTATTTATGACGTTGGAATTGGAATGATTAAATTAAAAACTCGAAAACTCTCCCTCGTTGAGAAAGATATTAAATCTTAATTTATTTAAGATTAAAAATATATTTAATTGTTATTGATGTGGCTGACTAGTAAGTGGATAACATGCAGCGTGAGATCAGCGTAAAATTAGCAATTATATTTGTTGGTTATGCCTAAAGAACCAGTGGGCAAAGTAGATTAAGGATCTGCTTAGCCTCCTATAAGTGTATTTATTGCTCCATTACAGGTGGAGGAGAGCGATCTCTCTTAGACAAATCTATTTTACAATAAGCCTAGTCCCACCTGAGTGACAGGCAAATCACTCTCAGTCACGGAGAGTTTGAAAGGTGGGGATTCCTATTGTCCTGTACTGCTCGCTTATTATGTAATGCCGCATTAGTAAACAGATAATAATTATAATAATCTCAACACTTATAAATAGCAGATTTCTTTCAGCGGATTATTTAATTTATATCCATAAAATTACTCCAATTCTCAAAATATATCTGACTCCTTCAAACACTGTGGAGAGAATCAACTTAGCATATTTTATTTATTTCAAAAGACTTTGAATAAAATTAATTTTTACATCTGAGAGAGTTCAGGAAAATATAAGTTAATGTGTACATTAATTATAGTTGTATAAATCTGAAGTCCTTTAAACTCTATACTTTTACTGGACAAGCATACAACAATGAGAAATTGATGTTTGATAACTAATTTTTTATCTAGCTTTTATTTAAAGGATGTTTAATTATACGACGTTTTAATTTAATTTCCATTAAATATTTTTATTTTAAATTAATTTGTTTAATCCTGCAAACATCTATAAATGATTCTTGCAGAATTATGAGCAAGTTGATATCCCCTAGATATTTAAAGAATATGAGTAAAAGATGCTCTTTTCAAATTTAATATGAATACTACAGACTTTAGATCTCTATAATCTCTTCCTATGATGTATTCTTAATTAAATCAAATCAATTTTGTTAATTACGTAAGCGAATTTGCTTTTTTACAAATTATGATGTATTTCAAAATGTAATGATAATAAGTGCTTCGATAAAAACACTTAAAGAAATCAATAAAAATCTATTTGTAATTTGATATCTGAACTGTTAGCACAAATAAGCGAAGTGAAGTAGAGAGTTAAGAATAAAAATGAATGTTTTGAAATTTTAAGTGAAATTTAATAGCAGTTGCATTTCTTTGAAATATTATACTCATTCAGCTGAGCTGGCTTCAAAATATAAATTCAGTTTGTAGTGAGAAGGTGCGAAGCTGATAGGTTTATAGATAGCTGAAGCTGAATTACAGAGGGTCAATTCTTCGTCTCCGTTACATTTTTTTCAGACCTTGATGACATTTAATTAAACATGTTTGCAGTTAAGGCAGACTCTTGCTTTTTGCCATGCGCATTCGCAACAGAGACCGCAGGTACAGAAACAGCAGACGATACAAGTCCAGCCAGAGAATTTATTATCCATGACCATGTCACCTTTCTGGCATGCAGGGCAGTCAAACAAATAGATATTTTATTAGTCGCCTTTGCGTTGTTGCTGTCCCATCATTACGACTTGAGGAGCAGATTGGCCGTAGTAAAATAATTATAGTTCATGTTGAGTGAGTGAGTTAGTTTATTAATAAATTATATTTATTAGAGAAGTAACACATATTAAAACTAAAATATTTATTTATAGAAAATTTAAATTTGCATAGGTTTAATAAAATACAATATATAAGTAAAATTTCATTTAAACAAAAAAAGTTAATTATTTAATTTTATTTTAAACCGATTATTCTTACTAAAATTAACCTGTAAGATTTTAGTATAAAAATATTTAATTAGAAATCTAAGTTAATTTATTTTAAATAATAAATATAAATTGAAAATAACTAAAATAAAGTTAAAATGTTTAGAATATCGAGTCCTATTTAATGATAATCCTAAAATTAATATTTTTTATATCTATTAATTTTTAAAAATTAAGATTTCTTATATAAATTCTAAAACTTGGACAGTTTTGCAAATAAATATGTTTAAACTCTAATTATAGCTTTTGCTATTTAAAATAACCTACCTTTAAGATTTATAAAATGGTTAAATTTATTGAATAAGTTTTAAATTATTTTAATTTAGAATATAACTTATTTAATTAAAAACACAGATAAATTCACTGTACATATCTTAGTATTGATAGTCTAGTATGCCGAAACTGTAACTGCCATATTTCTAAGGCCTCCAATTTACAGTTTAATGATGCTATTAGGGCTACAAACCTCAGACCTCATTTGTAAAGCCACGCAAAATGTAAAATTTATTATAAATTTTTATGCTTTTAATCAACTCATACTATTTTCTCTTATTAAAAATCATAAAATTTTTAATTAAACAAAAATAGAGCTAAAATAAATTTATAAACTCTTACTAAATTTATATCTATGAATTAATTATTTTACGAGGTTTTAATGTAGAGGTAGATAAATTAAAATAACAAAACCTAAATAGCAAAATTCTACTTATAAATTGAAAATATTGAAGATATAGCTAGAGTCTATATATATTTATTGATTGAAGGAACAAAAGACCAGCTTTATAGATATTTTGTTAATATAATATATTCTTTCAAATTTAGAATACCACTCTTTTTACAGATTAAGCTAATAAAAATAATTAGATATAGAGGTTAACTTAATATTTTATTTTAATTATTTAAATCAATCAAATATACTATACTCTAAAACCTTGACCTATTATCCTACTCTAATACATTTTAATTAATCCTTAACTATTTATAAAAATAAAATGGAAAATTTATTAGCAAAATAAAAAATGTGTGGAAAGGGGTGAAGAGGTGAAACGAGGTTTTTGTTTTGTAATCAAGTTAATGAGATAAAGAAAATTGGCCGCAATCAAAACCCTTTCCAGGTGTTATAAATAAACTTTACCATACATTAGAGAAGATTAAGAATTTAATATTCAAGTAATTAAATAGATTGATAAATTAACTATTATTTTGATTTGGGGAATATTTAGAATTAAGAATCAGAGTATTTTCTCTAACTTATACAAGCGTTATACTTTTCAAAGGAGAGCCTTGTCTTGCTTATAGCTCATATTCTCTCATTTCGGTCGTTATCTACGGTGATCAATTTAAGTTATAACTTTTTAAAATTATAAAATTATCAAGTTACTTTTCACTTACCAAAAAATAAATTCATTACTTGTTATTTAAAATTATGAAAAAATTATTAGTTTTATTTTTTTTTTTTCTCAAGAATTTTCATTTTTTGAGATAATTAAGATGAAAGCAATTTCTTGGGGAAAAAAAAGAGGTGTTTTTTGAGCAATCTTATGCAAATAAATATTTTTTCTCAAATTAATTTCTAAGTTTAGAATAGACGTGTGTAACTGCTTATAACCAGAGCAAAAAGAAACTAAGCTCATTTTAAATTTGAGAAGGAAAGATTATTATCAGCAGCTTGAAATGCATACCATAGATTTGGAGAATGAATAAAGGAATTATTTAGGATACTCAGGTTTACAAGTAAGACTTTGGTTAAACTCGAAAAACATAATTCAAGTAAACATATCAACTCAAATTTTTCCCCATTATATTTTAAACTATTTCTCAAAATATTTTTGATGAAATTAAAAAATTTTTAAATTTTTAAAAAAAAAAGGGAAAATTTCATTTAAAATTTTTAATTTTTTTTTTTTATTTTGATTTTTTTTAAATTTTAAAAACCTAAAATAATTTAAAAAGTTTAATTTTAAAAATTTCTAAAATAAATTAATATCTAATTTTTTTTGAAATTTTAACTAAATATTGTTCTTCAATTTCTTTAAATATAGGATGAATATGAATGGATAATCGGAGGTTGATGAATTTAAATCAGAAATAGGGAATAATTATTTTAAAGCATAGGTAAGTTCTAAGTTTAGAGATGCTGGCAAAACCTTAAAATATGCAAGGGCAACGTGATTAGTTTTTGCATTATTTGGTTTGTATACTGAAGTTTAGTCTATACACTTACTTCCGGACGTGTTGTCAACCTGCCCGACCCTGGGCCTCCTGCGCCTGGGGCCTCCAACTCTGTAAATGCTATGGTTCGACCATCCTGTCCATTTTACCAATTTGCCGGTTTTAAGGAGCGCTTATAAAAAAGGAAAAGGGGGTATAGGAAACGAAGGTACCTGGAATTGGGCGACCCTCTGAATTCAATATACCCATATTTGATATGCTTTTGGATTTTTGTGGACCTCCCATTTTAGGTAGGTCCTCGAAAGTATGGGGGGGAGCTCGATAAAATAAAGGGGATGCCAGTTTTAAAAGTGGTCTGGATTTTATTA